>MVGT01001397.1:35933-69626 GCA_002174775.1 Macleaya cordata
TTTTTTTTTTTTTTTTAATCTTTTGGACTATTTTGGACAACGATGCATTGTGAATAGGGTTGTGTATTTCTACAGTTTTGAAAGGTTTTTAACTTTTACACAATGAAAATAGACAACACGACTGTGGATGCTCTTATACCCTAAACCCATTGAGAAATTTGGTGGGTTTAGAGTTATCCACTGATCCTGCCCTAAATAGTAGCAGTTTAATGCAAAATCACTATAGGGACCGTTTGGCCTAACAATAATTAAAGGAATTTTTGTTAAAAATGAAAGGTATTTCTTACCATTCGATATGAAGCTTCATCCTTCCTAGATGATCCATAGCCATTAAATTTGTTCTTTGATCGGTAAGACAAATTAATAAATATGTTAAGGTGTACGTAGATTTTGAATCCAAATTGTAAATTCAACTCTCAACGATTTCACCATCTCTATTTAAAAACACCTACGTAACCATGCATTAGGGCAGGGCCAGTGGAAGCCCTTAAACCCTAAACCTAGCTAAAATACAAGGCCAGTGGAAGCCCTTGAACACCAGAACCCGAAGCTTAGCTGGTAGTTTGAGGGAGTGGTAAGGGTTTAGGGATACTTGCACAAGAGTTTCGCTGTGCGAAAAACTGACGCGACAAGAGAAATCGCAGAAGAGTTCCACGAAGCTCTGCGAGACAGTTCCGCGGTGGCAGGTGTCGTGGAGCTCTTCCGCGAGCCTGCGCGGAACATTTCTGCGATGACAGGCTATCGTGGAAGAGTTCCGCGAAAAATTCAAAATCCAACGGTCGAATCAATCATTGCTCTTCAACAGTCTGAGCCTGCGCGGAATATTTTCGCGATGACAAGCTGTCGCGGAAGAGTTCCACGAAAAATTCAAAATCCAACGGTCGAATCAATCAATTCTCTTCAGCAGTTCGATCTATATAAACACCCTTTTCCTCCCCTTATTCACACCCAACACCAAAACTCCCTCTTAGTTTTTCTTTTTCCTTTCTACCAAAACTTCATCTTAGTTTTTCTTCTTCCTCTATACTACATTTACCACAGTTTTAAATTTTTACATTTTGAACAATGACCGATAAGCTACGTGGTTCAAGGTATAGTTCAGAGGAAGATCGGATAATTTGTCTTTCTATTATGATAATTAGTGAAGATGGAGAGACAGGTGCAAACCAGAAGAAAGATAAATACTGGGAACGTGTTCACGAATATTTTTTAACCCCTGTTGAGAATCGGGTGGGGCGAAATGCACATGGAATCAGCAACTGGTTCGGAATAATAAAAAAGAAAGTTATGAAGTATATGGGTATTCTGAGAATGTACTACAGAAACTAGCCAACCGGTTGGAGCGATTCAGATATTATAAGTTTGTATGTATTTACAAAAAATTATCATATATTATGTACCTAATAATTTAATAAAATATGCTTAATTTAAAGATAACTAATTAAATAAATATGATAGATACCCTTAATTTAAAGATGTGTTTACATAACCTTAAACTAATCAAATATATCATTAAACTAATCAAATTATATTTATACTAGAAAAAAATAAAAATAGATAAAATTTAACTTTAAACTAAAAAATGATCCAACCATTGTAACAATGAAATTAAAAGTATAAAAATGATTTACTAAAAAAAACTACCAAAATTTTGTTAGCCGACGAAATTGAATGAAATTTATGTGAATGCAATCATCTCATTTAGAAGAACACGAATATGTAATTTATTTTAAGGATCAATAGTTAGAATTGGATAGATTTCAGATAAAAGAATTATGGGGATAAAGTTACAAAAAATTTCATCTGTGGGGTAGTGGTAGAAGAAGAGAAGAAGAAAGAAAGGAAAGAGAAGGGGGGGTGAGCGACGCGAAAGAGTTTTGTGATAGATTCAATCTCCACACTGGCCCTGCCATGCCCCTGAACCCTTAACCCACCCAAAGTTTTGAGGGATTAAGGGGATTCCACTGGCCCTGCTCTTATACTTTGAACAAAACTTTGATGGGATGTGGTTCCCTCTACGACTTTCACCATCTCTAGTGAATGTTTTCAAATAAGCTTACTATTTTTGTGATGCAGATGGAGTCATGGAAGCTGCTAGCATAACACTGCATTAGAGATCGACAACTGATGTGTTGATAACTCTTGACGTGGCGTCGACGTGTCTACCTCAAAATATGCGCACATATTTTGCAACGGCATCCCACTACTTTCAAATTTTTGAATTTTTTTGAACGATTTTTTTCTTTTCTGTTTTTAGGCGCGGACTCCCAACACTTATCATCACATCAGCTACAGAGACGGATTTGATCCTACGGTTGGAATCAAAATGCCCGATTCAAAAAAGCAAATCTCTAATCTAACACAACCTAAACCACCTAACATGCTCTCCCCCCATTCTCTCTTTGTCAAACCCTAAAAACCGAGAAACCAAGAAACTCTAGATTTAAGGAAGAAGAAGAGTTGAAGGAGAGAAAAGAGGGTTGAAGAAGAGGAAGACAAAGTGGATCGAGATCGGGAAAACATCAAAACGCGAGAGAGCAGCAGATCGCATCAGGTTTCGATTCGTAGGAGTTGGTCTTTCTCTCACTATTCTCTTGTTTATTTTCTCTCTCCATAGAAAATAGTTGTTGGATAATTGTTATGATTTGTTGTGAATTTGGATTTTAGGGTTAAACCCTATAGCCACTTTTAGAGGTTATCTAACAGCTAAAAACCCTAACTTACTTTATAATTGCTATTATCGAATTATTTTATATGATGATAAGGAGGCTGAAGTATATTAACTTGCTACTACTGACTTATTTTATAATTTTTGTGAGATTAAGACGGTTTTAATTTTTGTGAGATCAAGGGACACTAAAGCAGGCTGTAAGGAATTAATTGGAAGTGGCTTAAAGTATGAGTCAAAAAAAAAACAACAAAGAATAACCAGATTGAGTTTAATTGTTTATTTTATAATGCCTAGCTACTTCATTGTAGATCATGATTTGAGTTAAATTGTTTATTCTATAAAGTAACCAAATTGAGTATTTGTTAAAATTTTGAAATGTTGTTGTATTTTGCCTATAAACAATGTTAATTGTTTAGTCTATACAGTAACCAGATTGTGTTAAACTAGCAACCCATCCCCCCTCAAGGTGCTTCATTTAACCCAAAGAGAAGAGACCATTTTATTATGTTTGCCCCAAACACAAGAGGTAATGATGATAAATTATGAATTCTAATATTAATGGTAGTCTTTCAACCTCCCATTATGAATTCTAATGTTAGTGTTAATTATGTGAGTGTTTTGGATAGGATTCTCAATATCAAATATCAACTTATGAATTTGGGGGGAGTATCCCAAGTTCCCATAGAAAGGTACAACGATTCAGCACCAACCGATTCTATGTTTGGGTTACGGCTATGATTACAACACCATATCGTGGAATGAGTTCCTCTTAATTAATGGGTGCTTTGTAGTAGTAGTTGAATGAGTTCCTCTTAATTAATGGGTGCTTGTAGTAGTAGTAGTTTAGAACTGAACCATTACTTTTTCTTGTACTTTTGAGTTAATTTCAACCTCTGAGATGTTATTTGTTACAACAGTATATGTGCAATGATAATTTGGGGTTTTGCTTAATTAATTGAGTTTGTGTATCATTGATTATTTCTCTGTTATACTTTAGGAAATCTAAGGTTCCCAATGAGCATGTGTGTGAAAATTCTTATGATCTCATTCATATTGTCTTGTCTATCTTAAGAATAATGATTGATCATTTAATTATATAAGCTTGCAGTGTAAGAGAATTTCTTGACTTTATTCTTTTATAGCCTGTGATATCTTATACAACATTTTACATAAATCCATTAACTAATTCATTACTATCTGCACATAGTGAGTCTTTGAATTTCGGTGATTTTATCCTAGTTGGTTTGAATTCTGATCTAATGATCAAATTCTGAACTGAACTAGAGTGGATGAATAATCTTGCAAAATAGGTTTTAGAAGATGAACAATTGCATAAAATTGCAAATACATCGTAATGTGTGTTCTTCATTAAAATTATTTAAACTCGATGTATAAAATATTTATAAGAGTAAGTACCCGCAAAAATATTGGGAACTCGATCTTCTTATTTGATTCATCATATTGACCTCGTGATGAGCCAAATAGTGTTTAGAATCTACTTGCCTATATTTGTGTCCTCAGAAAAGAGAACTATAGGATCCAACAGGAAACCTCTAGATGTTATTGGTGATTCATGATCTTCATGAAATTAAGTTATCCATGTTCAAAAGACACAAACACTCCAAACTCAACCATGATTGTCAATTTTAGGAAAATAGATAATTGTGAGTCATGTGAATCCACACCTAGGAAAAGTTCAGATTAGTGAAATTGGTGACAAGCATGTTATGTCTAATCAACTATTTATGATTTTGTCACATTCTACACTGGCTTCACTATCACACACACACATGGATTTCAATTGATGAAGTAAAGAACCTAGTATAAGAATTTCTCATGGCTATGTTTGAACAAATTCTAGACATTTTCAGTAACTTGAGTTTTTATTTCTGAATGTCTCTTGAATTGATTTCTTGATAGCTTTGACTACTTGATTAGATCATTTGAACATTTATTCACTTGTTTCAAATTTCAAAATGTTTATAAGTGGATTTGTGTTCCATAATGGTACAAATCATTGTTTGATAAAATCATATTCTTGGAAAAAGTTCATCTGTTTGAGGGGGAGTTTGTTTTGCATTGTATTTCATTAATTTAGGTAGAGCATGCATTCATTCTCTTTCAAAAAGAAAAAAAAAAGAGACTTTTTTTTGTCCTTTCGATTTTGAAACAGAGCCAGCTGATTTCGAAACCAGGCCCGAGCCTATCGATTTCGAAACCAGCAAGGCTGATTTCAAAACCGCCTCCGTGAATTCGAAAATTTTGATCTTTTTAGGAAATTTCAAAGGTCTTTATATATTGGATTTCGAAACCTTTTCACTCCATATCTAATTTTGAGTGGTTTCGAAAGGAGCAAGGAGTTTCGAAGGCTTTCATTTGTATTCGTTCTCTTCGTGGGTTTCGTTCTTCGATCTAGGGTAAGTTTTCTACTTTGTTACTTTTCCCTTCGCTTCTACTTGTTTAGAAACCCTAGGATTCATTTGTGTCCTTTTTGTTTAAACCCTTATTAGTTTCTTTGCTTCTTATTATTTCCAATGGTTCGTACTCGTACTCGTGGTTTTCAAAGGGATAATCCCCAGTTGTATACTTGTCTGAAGACCAATGAGAAGTTTTTCTCCACTCTTTGTTGTAAGAACGACAAGTATTTTGCTCCTAGGACTTTAATCATTGAGCGAGAAGTAGAGTTTCAAAATATGGGAGTACCCGATCTATTTAATGTCTTTCGTACTCGGGGTTGGGATACATTTCTTTCTGTTCAAGGCAAGGCCTATCCTAGACTTGTCAAACTCTTTTATGCCAACATTCACAATATTGAAAAGTATGTCCCTTGCTTCTCTACGGTTGTTTGTGGTAGAGTCCTTCACATTACACTGACCTATCTTTTTGGTCTGTATCAACTTCCTATAGAAGCTGATTCCATAGTTTTTTTAATCGGTCGTGATGGTAGTGATGCAGAACATCCTTCGTGTGGCTCCCCGCCCTTCGACCAGCTCCTCTGCGGCGTAGATGCACGCGCAAAGAACTCGCTGACACGGACCGTGGTGCAGCCTTTCCCGAAAGAACGACGACCCTCTCCTTACCTCTCGCCCCGCCTCTTTCTTAAGAAAAGAGAAGGCTCGGGAATGTCGAGGGAACCTGGGGCGTACGAATCCTTCCCGATTTAAGGGTTGTTCACCGTCGTGCTGACGTGTCCTCGCTCGTCCTGCGGGAGTGATTTAACCACTGCCACCACAATCGTCTCCTGGATCCTCCTGCTTGAGGGGAGAGCCTGCTCCTGCCCCTCCTCCTCTCCTTCCTTTCTGGGAGAAAGAAAGGGGGCGCAGGTTCTTTCTAACGGCCAGTGTTCCCAAAGATTTGTCTTTTGTATGTGTATGTGTCTATTCTGTAGATATTTCTATTTTCAATTCTTTTAGCGCATTTTTCTGGTCGCTTTAAAAGAGACGGAGAGTCTCATCCTTTATTCAGTATTGTAGAGTCCCCACCTGAATTTGAAGGGTGTCAGGTCCCTTTTGGTTAGAAAAAGGTAATATATAGTCTCTTTGGAGAGAGATCAAGTAACATCTTCTTCTATTTGACTCGGTCTGCGATGTATTGTGTAGAGATTCAAGGTACGGGGTCCTGGTTACGGGTAAGGAAGGTGTTAGGCACCTGACAACCGTCTGACTTTAATCGGTTTCTACTTCGTAAATGGGGTTTTATATCAATGCAGGAAAGATAAGTACATTAGTATAAATGATCTGACCTCTGCTTCTGTTATCTCAACGAACGGAGATAACAAGCTGGTTTTACCTATTCTTGCTTGCATGTCTCAGTGCTCGGTAGACCTTAGGTGGATTGTTTTATGCGCTCTGGGAGATCTCTGTATCTCTCGCCTCGAGAACTTTTCACTACTAATAATAGGGCTTGATTTGACGCCGAGGAAGAGACGAAATGGCGTGTTTGATGGAGGAATCGTCGAAGTACGCTCAGGTGAGGTGATGGTCGTCACCTCACTATTCAGGCGCATCTTCATGGTGCGTGCGCACCATGAAGGTGCCCTCACTTTTGAACCCTTCGATTTAGAACCCTGCATGATCTTTCTGAGCATTGTTTTGAGCTTTGTTGAACTCTTGAGTTCAATCCTACATATTAGGTATGACTACCACCTTTTCCATAGAGCCTTTTTATGCCTGGGCTACAAATCTGAGCGACGCCGAAAGGCAGTTATTTTCCACCACAAGCTTGGAAATATCGCTTTCCTTTGTAATGTCCCTGTGAATTGCCACCTTCTTGATTGTGCGGCATAGTTCTGGCATCAAGATCTTCATGTTTTCCACTTTAAGTAATGACATGTGTCCTACACTCGAGGAGTGCAACAAGATCTTAAATGTTCTTTCAGAAGGTCCTCTGATCGAACTGCTCCCTTATAGTGTTACCCGAGCTGAATTTAATGCTTTCATAGGTTCCAATGAAGATCGTTATTCCCTAAGGGAGGTCCATTATAGTGATGGAGTTTATATAGGCAATCTGGCGAGGTGTTTTCGTACTCAAACTGATCCTACCCTCCGAAATTGTGCAATTTGCCTATGCTTGATGGGCTTCTTGTTACTACGTCGGGACGAACATTGGTTCGATAGGTCCGTTATTTTAGCATTTTTGGGGGTTGGCGATGGTAAGGCTTTGGTTCCTACCATCCTTGGAGAGACCTTTGATTCTCTGGATTCTTTTCACGAGGAGGGCGGCTTCAGAGGCAGTTCGACAATGCTTTTTGTAAGTTTCAAACCTTTGCATTTGATTTCTTCTGAACAGAAAATCCCTGGCTGATGTAGGGTATCTTTTATACAGATTTGACTTGTTGAGCATTTACGCATGATTACTCCTACTCTTCCTTCGTGGGGTCGTATCATTAATTCAGTGAATACGTTCTATCATCGTATTCTTCTACCGTGGGCCCCTGCGGAGGTGTTGCGTCGCTTAGACACGTTGAGTAGTGGCGATGTTCAATGGCATCTGAATCATCTCCAGGTTTTCTTGTCATTTTCAAGCACTGAGGGGCACAATGTGGTTTCTATCATGAGCATAACCAAATGTACCTTTTACTGTCCCCGCCTGATAATGTGTCAGTATGGGTATTTACAAGACGAACCTGACTTAACTAGCTTCTTCTTTGGCGCTAGCCCCCTTTCGACTGGCATTATTGCTGCGACTGCTAAAGCTTGGATTCGGAGGACTCCTTTTGAGGAGAATGGACGATGTATATATCATCCCTATGAAATTCCACCCAGAACCCAGGAATATACTTGCTGGCGTACGGTTTTCATGGTCTTTTCTGACGTGTTCTCCGATAGAGATTTCGATGATGACTGGTAGATCTCCTGCGCGAGATAAAGAAATCCTCATTAGTTTAGGATTTTAAGATTCTTGTATTTCCCTATTTTTTAATGTTTAATGTTTAATGTACCCCGCTTTGTCACTTTAAATTCAATAAAAGATGATGGATTTTCTGGAACCCTTGTATGTCTCTCATGAATTTGTTTTGATTATTTCAAAGGTGGGTAATTGTTGGTTCTTGGTTTTTGGTGCAAGAACTGGGTTTAGACCTTGGTTCTTGATTTCAAGATCTATTTTGATTGTTGGGTCTCGGTTTGGGTTGAGACTTTGTTTTTGATGTGTAGTGGACTCTTTTTTGTTTCAAGCCCACTATTTTTAAGCTTCAGGATAGTTCCCATGATGAAGTCCCCAGTTTTTGAAAACTTTAGATGGTTTTTGTATGACTAAAGCAGTTCTAAGGAGGTACATTGTACATGTTTAAAGCCATAAACCCTAAAAAGTTAGTTTTCTTTAACATAAAGCATTTAAATGAGTGTTCCGGATCAGAGTTCTGAGCTCACGGTTGGATCCGGAACGGTCTAAATGGTTAAAGATGACCCTAAGCAGGATTAAAGTCATAGACTTTTTGAAAAAAACTTAGTTTTCTTCGAAAAAGTCCTTAAGGATAGACTTAAAAACACATCAATGGTGTTTTGGATCGGAGAACGAAGCTCATGGTTGGATCCGAAATGGTCGAAAATGGTTAGGGGTAACCCAAAGCAGGGCAAGGATAGCTTGGAGTAATCTAGGGGTCAACCCACAATAGGAAATGGTTAAGGGCAGCCACAAGGGGCTGGAGAGGGCTGGAACGTGCGCCTGGCAGGCTAGCACGTGCTAGTTTTCAGCGCATGTTGAAGGTGCGTGCGCACCTTCAACTGCCGCCGAGTGCAGGGCCCTCTATATAAGGCCTGCACTTGAGCAAATGGGTCATTTGAGACCCGATTCGACCCGTTTTCGCCCCTTTTCTTCTCTTTATTTAGACTCTTTGAGCCTTTTTTGAGTTTCTGAAGCGGAGCTCTTGCGTTTTTTCTTCACGATGGTGAGACGTGCACCACAGTATGACGCAGGAACTTTTGCGATCCCTGATGCGAATCTTCGGTATGGTGGATGACCATCTTAGGGTTTATGCACGCAGACTTGAGGTAAGTTGCTCTTCCTCTTATTTTGTCTTTGTTTTTGTTGATTGCCTGCTCTTTGTACAACCTGCGCAGACTATGAAACATAGAAAACTTAGTATGTGTTTTTTTTTGTTAGAATGAGACCCGAAATTATAGATGTAGAGGTTCTCCCAAGCATATATATGATTGGTGGATGAGAATCCGCGGGAACCTGAATATCTCGACCTGGATGTCGACCTCTAAATTGGTCCCGTTTATTGAGTTGCCTCGTCAGCGTAATGACAATGTTGACGATTGCTCTGTTGGAGAGATGTGTCGATGAGACCAATACTTTCCACTTACCTGAGGGTGAGTTTGGCATTACTCCCCTAAACTTCTATGCGATTACTGGGATGCCAATAAGACATGGAAACTGATTCCCTTGGAAGCAAGATTATACTAGGGAGTCTCTGAGAGAGCTTTTCGGTCCACTTTTCATGGATGAGCTGCTAGACGGGAGCAACTACATCGATGTGGGAGCGCTTTATCGCAAGTATTCAGGATTGGTTCCCGATAATGAACCTTTGCCTCGCTCCAACAATGCTTATATTCCCTGGGCGTTTCTCACTTATTTGATGGCGCAAGTGATGTTTACCACGGGAAACACGAAGATTAACGTGGGCCATTTGAGGGCGGTTGAGGATTTGACGCGTCTTGCCAATGTTGACTGGGGGAGCATGATGTTATCCTTCTTGTACCTTACCTTCCCTCGGGTGTCTCGGGTAGCGTATCAGACCATTGGCGGCTACTGGCCAATCTTGGTGGTATGATCCCGATCTTTGCTTTTGATTTTGATTGTAAAATGCTAGTCTCGGGGCTCAGATTTATGTTCTCCTTGATGTAGTACTGGTGCTACGAGTCTCTGACCATAGGCAATCCCATTTTGAATGAGAATGGTCCTCTATTTCCCCGAATGGCTCGGTGGGACAGGTCAGTGTTGACTATCGCACTGACTGGTGTGAATATGAGTAACATTGATTCTTTTCGTGCAGATTTGGAGTTGTCTACCATTGCTGGGGTAAACTTCTTCGCTTTTCCTTCGCGATTTGATTTTTATTGGCAACTTGCCTTATGTTTTCTTTGATTTGCCAGACACATACAGAGCCTTGGGCCGATTCTCCCAAAGAGAGGAGGCTATCTTCTTGGAGATGCAAGCGCTTTCACAGACTCAGTACCTTTTAAAGGGACCGAATTACGTTGCTTGGTACTTTGGTAAGCGATATAGTTTCCAGACCGGCCAGCCTTATGTTGTTCCTGTAGCTCCATTGTCTCCCAGTGGTTTTTCAAATCCTTCATGCTGATAATGACAATGAAGTGAATCAGTTCCCCCTAGATGATCTGTATGCTATGGGCACTCGGGGAGAATATTTGACTTGGTGGAAGAGCGTGACATTTCCTTTGTTGTGTCCACCGCAGGGTCGGGGGATAAATGTCACATTTGTCGGAGCCGAGGCGAATCGTAGACGATCGGTGAGTTCTGTTTTTGCTTTAGAACTTACTTTCCTCACTTGCACATGTTTTGACTTGCTCATTTTGACTTTTCGGGCGGTACAACGGGTCAGGCCATCGAACCCTATGAGACAGCCCAGCCTTCATGATTATCTGCCGAGATAGGGTTTGTATCCGCCTCCTCTTCCTTGGGATTATGAGGTGTATATCCCAGATAGAAATCCCTTCCACATGCATATTAGCAGGCCTGCTGATGAGGCGGTATTCAGGCTTCCTCTAGATGATGACTTCCCTTATGTAAGTTTTCTATCTCTCTTTTGCTTTTTTGTCTTGCTTTAAGAGATGAGATCATCTTATCTTTCTGTGTAGATGTCATGTGAGCCTATGGATGAGGCCCTTCAGATGGTGTTCGGTCAGCGCTAATATATCGACAGGCGTGGTTCCCGAGCTGAACGAATTATGGGATGAGGTTGTTTGGCGGGAGCTATCTCAAGATAACGATAGAGCTGAGATTGACTGCCTTAGAGGGATCCTTGAGGATTTCGATATCGATCCTGATGTGAGTTTTTTTTCTTTAACTAAAAACTGCTTCCCTTTTGCATCTTGTATTGATTATTTGATTGACTGTCTGCTTTTGTGATTTGCAGACAGGTGAGTAGGCTTCTACATCTAGTGCGCTGCCTCTGACCCGTCGTCGGCGTCGCAAGGATGTGCTAGGATGGAGTTTTGCTTCTCCCTTTTGACCAATTTTGACCTTCCCCTGTACATTTGAACTGATTTGATGTATGCACATATATTTTTAGATTTTATATGTGACTGTATGCACGCATATATATTTTTGAACTTTTATATGTTGATACTTTATTTTGAATGCATGCATATATTTTGAAATGCTATATGTTGATGCTCTATTTGAATGTATGCATATATTTTGAGATTTTATATGCTGATGTATGATGAATTGAAATGACACTTGTTTTCTGGGAATGTCCTCAGTCGTCTAACTTGAGTAGTACGGAGTACCATCCCAATGTCCTAGAGCTTTCATCATAGGCTTCCAAAAAACAAGGTTTTGAAAACAAAATGTTTTTATTTTTTGAAGATTATTTAAAAACATCGACAAAGCACGATAAAATGCGGATCTTAGCGATGATGATTGAGGAAGATATCGTGTCCAAAGATTTCTGCCGAACGCTTATAAGGATAGGCCTTTCGTCTGTTTGGAATGGCGTGAGAGTGCTTTCTTTGTTGCACTTGCTTGCAAGTTTGGATGCTTTGACCAGATTCTTGCCATAGAATGAATCTTCTCTGGAGGTGTGAGAACCTGCAAAAGACGATCAAGTTTTTCCAAGTCTTGATTTTTCTCACTACGATTTCTGTTTTTATCTTCTTCATTTTTTGAAGTTCATCACTCTTGTTCTCTACCAAGAGTTTTTGTTGCCTTTGAGACTCCGAGAGGACTTTGATTAGGTTGTAGTGAGGTTTAGAATTGACTAGAAAGAAGGATTAAGGCTCTAAGCTCATTCTTTTTCTTTTTCTAGGTTCTCTCCCTATATTTTTGTTTGTCTCTGCCCTTTTTGATGATAGACAATTTTCTGTTTTTCTTATCCCTGTTTTTGATTGAGGGATCTTTCTGCCTTTTATGTATCCCTGTTTTTTATTGAGGGATTTTTTTATTACCTACCCCTTAATTGAAAACAAGCTTTTGTTGCAGCATCTGCCTCTTGATTTTGGGTGCGAACATGTTATTTGTTTGATATCTTGCCCCTAGCTTTTAGGGAGTGAGATTTTTGGTAGTGAGATTTTTTTGACTTTGAAAGAAAAGGCTTCAGGCTCAAATTTGGCTTCTAGTGGTATTGATTGTTTCAATTTCTGGTTCCACACTTTTTGGCTTTTCAGATTCGACAAAAATGGCCTCTCTTTTTGAGTCTCTAAAGCTTCATTTGCCCCTAGTTTAGAAGTTCAAGTGACTTACCTATCTCTCTGATCCCCACAAAGCTATCTCTCAAACCGGGTATATTTTTACAAAAGGGAACACAACATTTTCTTTGCGATCTAACAAACAAAGTTTACCGGCTACCTCTTCCAACCATTCAGAAATTATCGCTCTGCATGAAGCTAGCAAAGAATGCTTATGGCTAAGGTCATTAATTGGACACATTAAAAGCTAATGCGATGTACCTTCCATTACTTATATACCAATAGTTATCTTCGAAGACAATGCAGCATGCAAATCGCAAGTTAAAGAAGGCTACATTAAAGGTGATAAAACCAAACATATTTCGCCAAAACTCTTTTATTCTTATCCAGTGGATACAATCATATGGGAATTGTGCATATTTATTCACCAAGTCTGTACCAACGATATTCAGAAAATTGGTTTATGAAATTAGTATGAGACGTATGTATCAGATTGATTTTGAGAGAATGCTTTATCAAGGGGAGGACATCATCATAAAAGTGTCAGCATTTGATCTTACTGGACCTTATCGTGTTGTATTCCTTTTTCTTTGTCAAGGTTTTGTCCCTTTCGGTTTTCCATGTCAAGGTTTTAACGAAGCAGCTTATGCGAGTCCCACACTGTTTTAAGTTTCTCTAAGTTGTACTTTTTTCCCTTCGCTAAGGTTTTTGTTCCTTTGAATTTTTTCCTGACAAGGTTTTAATTAGACAATTATCTTAGAATGGTTGACATCTAAGAGGGAGTGTTATAAGCACATGGTGTTGACGAAGCACGTGGTGTTAAAAAAAGCACGTGGTGGCTGTCCACCATCACACCAACTTGACACCTAGCAACATGAGGTGTCAATATAAGAATTTGTTGCTATCTTATAGCATGATGTATAAATGCTCAAGTAAGATGTGTAAATTATGTAGGATGCGTCAAAACCTATCACACTTACATGACACATCCACCTGAAGTTTTTCTATATATCTATGATACAATTGAGGACGGGGGTCAATTGTGTCCTCTTCTGACCAATTAATTGTATCATACACAACTACGTTATTTCATATAACGACAACAACACATGTTTCTTTTAAAGACAAAAACGCCCTTAAGCTTCTAAAATGCCAGATGTGTCCCGTGATAGTTAAATGACCAAAATAACCTTACTTTATTTTTTAATACCCTTATACCCTTTAACAACTTTATTATATAAATGACCAAAATAACCTTATTTTCTTTTACAAAATACCAGACGTGTCCCGTGGCCATAGTTATTTATTTACACCTGATTTACACTTGACGGTGGAGTCGCGTGGAGTGGATCCAAAGGCGTGTGTGTGAGTGCGCGCGAAGCGCGTTTAGACACAACCCACGCGCGCAAAGCACGTGTGGGAAGAATGGACAATTAATTTTCACGAGCTAAATGACTAGAATACCCAAACCCTAACGCGTGTGGTGCGCGCGAAGCGCGCGTAGAAGAAACGTGCGTAGAAGAAACATGCGTAACACGTTTGGACATCCAAATCACACGCGCTTCGCGCGTGTGGGGAGGTTGGACAAGGTTTTGAGCCGTGCCGGAGGCACGGCGATATACCTAGTATGCTACAAGTTGTAATGTTTATTACATAAAAGAAAAATCAACTGAAATAGAAAAGAGTTTACTTGCTTGTCACTACACTCTCTTTGTTTACTTATCCAAGTTTCATAGGTTACGTAAGGTCTAAACACCAACAACCCATTAAACAATCCCTTTCTCCGTGGCATAAACATATGATTGATTTTAAACTTCTTTCATGTTGTTCCTCAAAATCTATTTTCCATGCCCACAAGAAATACAAACAAATGTCCACACGCTCCCCATCGAGGAACTGCTCAAAGGCATAGGTTTTATTGCAAACCTACCCATCACCATATACCAGAGAAACCAAACAATATCTCACATTGATTTCACAGATCTAAATGTACCTCTTCAACAGAAGAGGAGTGTCTCAAATTCGATGGACTTGAAGAATAACCAGAATACCTTGATAGGATGAGCCGAGCAACATTCTCCGCTGCAACAGCGCCAGTCTCAATGGTGCTTGCTGCGTTTTCAAAGGCATTGACATAGTACAAATGTAATTTGTCCAACAAAAATGGTGCAAATACTTCTGGTGCTTTGAAATGAGGGTATGCGCCCCAATTTATCCGGATAACCTCCTTCCTCACTCTGCAAACATCAGCATAACAAGGCAGTTAGCATCTTCAAAACACTTATTTTAGTCAAGAGTAATGCTATATGAACCACCTCTATCTGAACAGACAATGTGGGGAGCGAGGAGGAGAGGGTGGAGGAAGTTAAAGGCAGAAAAAAGGGCATCAGTCAGTGAGTGTAAATTCGAACTGAAAAACATAATTGGCATGACAAATGTGGAGCAGATACAGGGTGGACCACAACTTACTGTAGAGGGTGTAACTAAGAACATCTTCAAGGTAAAAAAAAAAAAAACTGAAGGCTCAGAAATAATTGTAACAACTGATTTAAATGCTTTTACTTTTTTTTTTTTTTTTGTGGGGATTATTTGCCATGCATCATCAACCGGACAGTTGCACATAATTCAAACAACCTCCTTACAAGGAACTTTTAAACCAAAAAGAACTTCATTCTTTCCTTTATTAAACAACTTGCCAGCAGCACATTTGTTCCACTTCTGTAAGTTTACTCTATTCCGGAGTTTGTGAGAATTGGTATGGGCGTAACAGTGAGATAAGTGTTGGTGATATTTTACTGTTCCAGAATCTCAAAACAGCAAAAATGGTGTTTTCTTCTAGGAAGTAGCCCTCAACAATTAGAAAATGCTTTAAAAATGTTCATTGATTCTCCACAATACATTGCCTAGCCATACCCATGCAAGACTAACTGATAAACCAAATCCGAAGTGGACAATAACCACTTTTAACAACTTCTAACTAACTAACTAATAACTAACCATTATTAACAACCTTTAACTAACTAATCACCTGATTTGAGTGTCAGTTAACAGAAATTTAACTTCAAGAATGTAACAATTAGTTATGTTGTTTCCCTTTTCTCAGGTTCATGATAGATATATTTTTCCCATGTGGTTTAGATGGAAACTAAGAACTTTTTGAGAGGTGGGTAGTAAGTGTTTTTGTTCAAACGTGTTTTTGTATGAATAAGAATAAAACTGTCTTTAATTGGTTTAGATGAAAGACGCAAATACCCCTACTATTTATAATTATTTCATTTTTTTGAATGACACTGTTTGTGAAGAGTAGGAATAGGATTTCCAGCTCCCTATAAATGTCAAGAGAATTTTGCTATTTGAACACCAAAAATGGTGTCAATTCTAGACCCCAAGCCCTTAGGGCCCACTCCAAAGGCTGCTTTTTGGTAAGGATGTTCACCTCACCATATAAACCACCCTCACAAAAAATCAGCTCATTCTAAAACTTCTAAAACCATCAAAAGTTGACTATATTCCTCATCGTTTTTATTTTCAATCAACTTTTGATGGGGTTAGAAGCTTTAGAATTGGTTAATTTTTTGTGAAGATGATCTACAATCTACATGATGATGAGAACATCCTCACCAAAAATCAGCCCTTGGAGTGGGCCCTAAGGGCTTGGTGTCTAAGAATCGACACCATTTTTGGTGTTCAAATAGCAAAGTCCCTGTCGAGAAGCTGTTTCCCTGTATATATTAGAACTAGTAGGACAGCAAGTGCACTCTACATGTCATTATATTTAGGATGGATAATAAATGAAACTAGTACTTGTGATTTACACTTTAGTTTTTTTGTCATGTTATTTGGAAAACCTATTAGTTAAAGAAATATATTGACTGGTTAGGCTTCTTCTTTTTTTTACCTAAAAAACTGTCTTTTAGAGTGTCTAAATACCTTTTTAGAAAATTAATTTTCTAGTAGTCAAGGGTAATATTTGGAATTTGGACTGAAAGACAAATAAACACAAGTTTTGAACCCACTTCCCTTTTTATGACAGGATAGATGAGATAATACAAAGGGGAATACAACCTGAACAGTCGATCAAGTAATGCCTCTTCCATTGGTGCGCGAGAAAAGATCTTGTAAGTCACATCGTCTTCACTGTATTTCTTGAGAACAGAGATGCTGGAAAACGGGAGGTTGGGATCCTCGATCGTCCCCACGAGTTCGGGAATTTCCAGTACTGAATTCAGGCCAAAATATGCCTTCAAAACATAACATTCATCAGCTAATGAAGCAACATGGAGGGAATTAAGTAAAATTATGAGTGATAGAATACTCACAGGGTTTAAGATGCCCCTAACAAAGGTTGCATGTGTGTGCTGCAAATTTCTATCAGGAATTGAGATTGGAGGGGAAAACCTGATGTTGACCTCATCGAGTGGTGTAGCAACTACTGTGACTTCACAGGAGTAACTATTTCCTCCTGTGGAGTTAAGCTCATAATAGCCTCCAACATAGGAGATAGATTCAATTTCTTCATGGAGGTGCAATGTGACATTTGAATGTTTTATCAGTCCGGCAGCAATCTGCCAGTTCCCTCCTTCAACTGCCCATAATCCTCCGTCACAGCCTGCCAAGGAAACTGCTCCAGCAAGCCCACTGATGTTCATACTTTGGCCATAGTTGATTCTTGTAATTACCTGAACACACGGAAGCCCGTGCATTTAAGTAGGGATTCATAAGAACTGGCACGAATTGGATGTTTAAGCAGATCAAAATAAATATGTAATGTAAACAGGATATTTCACAAAATGCAGACAACAAAGTTGTGAAGTTCTAGAATATCTGTTCAGCAGACAACATATTGCTAGAGCAAAACATATTCACATAAGTACAAAATTTCAAGAAAATGCTACCAAGAAATGAAAAGCGTGTAAAGAAATCCCCACTATAAATTGTTGTCTCCAAAAAAAAAATTCATGCAGAACTTTGAACCTCCTAGTCTCACTAAATGATGCTAATAGAAAAAAACCAGATCCTTCATGATTCACATCCCGGTCAGCCCACGTCATTACAATTAGAGCATCACCGAAATCATAAAACTGGTGGCTTACAGCTGCAGAAAGTAATAAGTACTTTTAAGCACTGGAATCATCAAATAGGAGCAGGGCAACTGGCAAGTGATACCACCTTCTAAGAGAGCAGTCCAATTACCATGATATAAAAAATACTCCAGAAACGACCGTCATTAAATGATGTTCTAGGCATATTAATCCACCTGAAGCAGATTCTTGATTATATTTGCACAATTATTTTATGGGAAATGGAGCTTAAAGAGATCCATTCTCCTATTTCAAAGGACCAAGTTTCCGGTCTCAACTGCTTAATTATTGTATGTTGTCGTCATCTGTAATGATGAATTGGTCTCACAACTTGTGAACTGGTCTCTGTGAAGTCATGAGTTGGTAGACTGGTATAAAAAGAGCCAAGACTTGATATAAACATGAATCCTGCCTCCGATGATCTTGAACAAGTTAAATTGAACTTGAACTTCTCCTTTTCTTCTATTGGAAGACAAGCAAGTAAGTGGGTCAAGACCAGTTTCAAACTAGATTTTTTATATCAATTACTGCAGCACCCTGGCAACTTCTCCAATTGCAATTGCAATATGATTTTCCTCTTTTTTCTTCTAGTGTATTATGCCAGTCACTGATTCTAGTAAAGGAAAAGTCTCCTAAAGGCCTTACAATTTTAATACAGCTTAAAAGTTACAATCATGGGTAGCAAGGAGTTGAGTTTGTTATCACACAGTAGAATTTGTTTCGGACCGACTAACCCTAGTTAGTAGTTGCAAACAGTCATAGAAGTAGAACCAGTGAAGCACCATTTACAAGCAAACACAAAATACAAGAGGGGGAAAAAAAAAAAAAAACAAGTATCAAAAGCAGAATTAGAAGAATTCTTACAGTGATGAGCTCAGATATGAGTTTGGGAGCTAGGCCAGCATCAAGCAGTTCCTCTTGCAGAGTCCGACGAGTGAGTCCATACAAATCAGACCATTTCAGCATCTCCTCCACCGTCTCGAAAACAGGTCGAGATTGGAAATCCATATAGTACTTCAAGAAACAATCCACCAAATTCTGAACATAAAACAAATAGAAACATCACAAACCCAATCCAATGAGAGAGAGAGAGAGAGAGAGAGAGAGAGAGAGAGAGAGAGAGAGAGAGAGAGAGACCTCGACGAAGCGCTCCATTTTCAAGAGAGAGAAACCATAGCGGAAAAACATGAGGAAAGAATTGAAGAGAGAAGCAAGTTTCTGAAAGAGTGGTGAATCCGGATTAGAGTTAAGGGTTTTAAAGAGGAATTGGGTGCCATCCCAAATTCCAAGCGAGGAAGAGGAAGAAGAGGGTTTCTTGGTGCGGAGGTTAAGTAATTGGGTGAAGTTTAAGGCGTGTAAGTTCTTAGGATGGATGATGGATGCGCCAGCTTCGAAGGTGTCTCCAGCGATAGAGACCGTCGCCATTCTTCCACCAACGACTCCATTTCGTTCGAAGATTCGGATGTCACCAACTACAGAAGATGATGATGATGATGATGGATCATGAGAGGAATATTTTCGAAGGAAATGAGCGAGAGATGAACCTGAGATTCCGCTACCAATTATGCAAACGTTGTTTATAATAGAATTAGTGGAGGATGAGAGAGATTCAGTGGCAGCAGCAGCAGCAGCAGCTTGGTAAGATGAAGAAGATGATGGTTGAGAGAAAACTACGAGTAATAATAAGAGAGGGAAAACAATTGAAGATGATGAAGACATGTTGTTTTCTGTTGCCCCTTCTTCTCTTCCTCTTCCTCAGCTTCTCTTCTCTACATGTTCTGTGCTACCGTTATAATGTGTTTCTGACCTTGTCTTCGTTTTTAGGAATAGTTAAGTTGAACGAGCCTCGTGCAAGTCCCACACTTCTGACACCCAACATTTAGGTGTTTACTATGTATCATTCGTATCACTTCCTATCATCCTATAGATATTTTTTTGCTTGGGCTTGTAATAGGTAGGAATGAAGTGAATGATATCAGTAAGTATTTTCCCTCTCTCTCATATAATACTAGTATACTTTCACTTTTCACTTTTCCAAATAATGGAGTTCTATAATACGTTATCAGCACGAGCCTCTACAGATCTCCAGCAACAAGATCGAGTCCTCGACAACCCATGATCGACTCCAAGTTCTTGGACCTTTTTCTAAACGAAAAGGTATAATGGTTGTCTTTGTTATTTCGATTATGTCGAATCTAACAAAACTTGAATTTGAGACTCTAGATCTTTCTGGAGATAATTATCTCTCATGGGTACTTGATGCTGAGAATTATCTTCAATCTAAGGACCTCAAAAATACCATAAAAGAAGGTAATCACGCGACATTGCAGAGTCGCACAACAGTTTTAATGTTTCTCCGTCATTATCTTTGTGCAAGTTTGAAATCTGAATATTTAATGATTAGAAATCCGTTGACCTTATGGAAAAATCAAGGAAAGGTATAATCACCAGCAGTTGGTTATACTCCCCAATGCCTAAAACAGCTGACTCAACCTGCACTTGCAGGATTTTAAATCTTTGACGAAATATAACTCCGCTCTGTTTAAAATCACCTCACAGCTGCAATTGTGTGGTGTGACCGTCACGGATGAGCAAATGCTAGAGAAGACTTTTACGACATTTCGTGCCTCGAATGTGCTCCTGCAGCAGCAGTACCGAAAGCGATAATTTTAAGAGATATTCTGAACTAATCTCTTGTCTTCTCACAGCGGAACAAAATAATGAGTTATTAATGTGAAACCTTGCATCTTATCCAATAGGTTCTGCATCACTGTCAGAAGCACATGCAACATCTTTTTTCGGACGTAAAAATAGACGAGGTAAGAATAGTAGATACGAAAAATGGGGTAGTCACAGTAATTCTAGACATGCTCCATACCACCGGAAGTGGAAAAATAAGGATAAGAATAAATCAAAACATTAGAAGTAGGATGACACAAATCAAACCACCAGAAGTGGAACGATTCCGAATTGAAGCAGAAAGGTTTGCCGAATAAACGTCGTAAAACTTATGAAGAAATATGCTATCGTTTTGGTACGCATGGGCAAATTTTAGAAAGGAAAAGATGAAGCTGCAAATAAAAAATAAAAAGAGTTGAGTATCATTCACAACTGAGGCAAGAGAGAGAGAGAGAGAGAGAGTCAGTCTAACTATCCATTTCAGCACCAGTAGCAAGAGATGAATCTTCGAAACCTGCATCATCAGCTAGGGTGGTTTCCAAAACAGCAGTTGGGGCCTCCTCAACGGTAGCAGCAGCAGCTCTCTGCGGAGTACTCTCATCTCCATCATCATCAGACTCACTGGAAGACTCATCGAAAGAGTCATTGTCCTCTTCTTCATCCTCAGGCTCAATTGGACGATCATGATTGGTCTTTGATCATCCCTCATCAGGCACATCAGGAACACCCCGACCCCTACTTTGGCTACAATAGAATTCACAACTGGGACCAGTAGTTTCATGTATGTGAGGATGGTGTTGCTGGCCTGAGTCTGAGCTAAATGAGCTTGTTGGCGGAGCTCTCTCCTAGTATTCTTAAAAGAACCGGTTGATGAGGTGCTAGGAGGAGCTGGTGGAGCAGGCTTAGTTGATTCAGGAACAATTTTAGGAGACGAGTCTTCCACAGACTTCAAGTATCCCCGAATCCTTTTAACAGTTGACTTTGAAATAGTACTCATAGCCTCTAAAGCCACTTCACGAGTAGGAATAACAACCCCACACCAAAGTAAAATCCTCTCTATCAGCTTAAAAATGAAGCAAGTGGCATGTTTGTTGATGGTGATCATTTGATACAGAATGAAGTCTGCCATCCTAAGCTTGGTCCTTTTCCTCAAGTGAAACAAAAACTCAGCCATGTTGTCACTGAGCTTCCTCCGATTCTCTGAACATGGAAAAAGATTTGTGGCCACGATGTTCCCCAACACCTTATAGAATAAGGTACATTTGTTGGCCGGTAAGTTCCTCTTCCAATCAAACCGTTCCCCAGCCAACTCCTCCACAATAGCATGAGTATTCGGAAGGTACTCAGCATCAGGATCCCGAGGAGGAGGGAAATAGATAGCAACATCTTCGTCTTGGATATCAAGAAGAGATGTAATAAGAGCACTATCAACCACAAAGTGTTTCCCACATACCATGATGGAAAACTTAAAACCCTCTTCATCAATGTGGTGAAAATTCGAGTAGAATACTCGAAAAAATCTAGGGTAAACAATGCTTATACCATTAAACAACCGATCCTAATGGCAGAAGGTTAATCTAGCATCAATCTCCTAAAGGAGTACGTCTGTGTGTCAATTAATCTATCTTTCGACAAGTAGGGCACGATTTTCAAAGCTTTGGGTATAAAGCTTGTAACAATCCACCGAGTAAAATTTCTCATTAGTTTTCGGGCAAAAGATGGATTGTGAAGAACCTGATCGAGGATCTTGGCCTCTTTGGGTTGGAGGGAGTAGTGGAGGAAGGTGTTGGTTGTTTGGAAGACATGATGCAATAAAATCCAAATGCAAATAAGAGAAACTAGAGTTTACAACAAGAAAAATCAATGAAGAACGAAGGAGGAGGATGATGGCTTACCAAATCGCAAAATCTACGAAGAAAACTCTTCAAATCGCGTGAAAACCCTAGCCAATTGATCCAAAATCCTTAAGAACCCTTTCTCTCTTCTTTTGAAACCAAAAAACTCGATTAAAAATGAAAAGGTTTCGAAACCCCTTTAAATACCCCTCACTTAAAAAGACCTAAAATTCCCTGAAATCGCGAAAATCTGGCGACGATTTCGAAACCAAAATTTTTGGTTTCGAAACTAAAATCGCAAAAAATCTTCAGGTACATTTTGGTTTCGAAACTGAAAACAAAGAAAATATTTTTAGGTACTTTTTGGTTTCGATAAAACAAAGTCATCACAGATCAAATTTGGTTTCGAAACTAATGAAGTTGGTTTCGAAACTGATTTTGAAAAACCATCACAGTTGAAATTCGGTTTCGAAACCAGTCATTTTGGTTTCGAAACTAAAAAGCAAAATCATCAAAATTTTGAAAAATAACCAGTAAAACTCATTTTTGATGAAATATGTTGATGGAACCAAGGTGTGACCAAGATGTGAGACCTGTTACACAAGGCTATGAAGACTATAATGCAATTAACAAAGGATTCTGGCAAATATGAATTTGCTAAACCTTATTTGAATAAAGCCTTGTTGGTTCTCAAAATAATTAGCACCACAATATTCTTATAGATGATCAATGTGTGTGTGTGTGTGTTGAGAGAATAATATTATTATGTGAGATCATCCTAAATGGAAGATAAGATAAGGAATTTCATATTAAAAATTTCTTCAAATCTAAACCTTACCCAGCATGAAAGAACCATCTCACTTTTCAAACTAATAAAGACCTTCATGTTTAAGTATAAGGTGAAAATTTTGCATGAGACATAGATTACCATCAAGATCCCAATATTTTTCTTGAACCTGCAAGCATCTCTTATCTAAGGAGACACAGCCAAGAAAAGACCCATATTAGAACCAAGTGGATCACGATAAGGTCAAGATAAACAAAATAGAACATCAAGTTCCCAATCTTTTTATGGGATCTTGCTCTTTTTTATGTTCAAACACCGAGTTCAATATTTTTTACGAGAACTCACTCTTTTGGTATTTTCACCAAGCTCAAAACATTTTACGAGAGCTTACTGTTTTGGTGGTGAAAGGTAACACGATATAACAATATTATTCAGTACTTCATCAAAACACCAAATCCTAGATGAGATAGTCCAACCAGCTGGTTCAGTCCATCAATGAATCATGAGCTTTATTTTCAACCCTATTTAATGATCCAACTGGGATAAAATTACGCTTACTCAAGAAACTCTTTATGTGCACAAGAAACAATAGATCAGTCAATAGAGTATGTGGATTTACTTGTGGAGTTTCACAAGCTATATCAAAATAAGGTAAATCAAATCATTTATGTGATACCTTTTATGTTCAAGCATTCTATAAAATATAGCCAATAGAAACAAGAAGAAAACTTAAGAGCACAAACATTAGAATGCAGAGTTTTTGAAAGCAAACTAATAAACAAAACTTACTCTTCAACCCAAAAAGATATACAATTCCAAACCAGGAAGGAGTGAGAAGAAAATAATTAGTTAATAACAACCACACCAATAGATCTTTCTAAAGAGTTCAAACCAAAGAGTATCTAGAGGTTTTGTAAGTAAATCAGCCAATTATTTTTCGATAGGAAAAAACTCGAGACAAATCACCTTATTTTTAACTAAATCACGAATGACGTGATATCTTATGTTATGTTTAGTCCTAGAGTGTTGCACTAGATTCCTAGCAATGTAAATGGCATTGGTATTATCACAAAGTACAGTCATAATATCATGTTCAATGCCATAATCAGACAATATTTGTTTCATCTAAAGTAATTGACTGCAACACGGTCCTTCAGCAATATATTATGCTTCAGCAGTAGACAAGGATTGATAGTTCTGTTTCTTACTTTGCCATTCTACTAAGTTGTGTCCAACAAAATTGCAGTTTTCTGAAGTACTTTTCCTTTCATCAGCAATGCATGCCCAATCTGCATCAGAATAGCCTACTATTTCAGAATTTGTAATCATTAGTATACCACAAACCAAATCTAAGAGTTCCTTTAACATAACGAATGATTCATTTTACTATTGTTAAGTGGGACTCTTTGGATTTCGCTTGATAGCGGGCACAAGTACCGATACTAAAAGAAATATCAGGACGACTAGTTGTAAGGTAAATAAGACTCCCTATCATGCTTCTTTATTATTTTTGGTCTACTTCCTGTCCTACTAAGTCCTTGGTTAACTTTGTAGTGATTCCCATCAGTGTGCGAGCATCTTTTGCGGATTCCATGCCAAACTTTTTTACAAGATCTATGGCATATTTTGATTGAGATATAAATATCTCATTATTTTGTTGTTTAACCTGCAATCTGAGAAAGAAGGTTAGTTCTCCGACCATACTCATTTCAAATTCCTTACTCATAAGCTTTGAGAAGGTTTCAGCTTGTTTGGTTGAGGTAGAACCAAATACTATGTCATCTACATAGATTTGAGCAACAAGAACATTATTTCCAGCCTATTTAATAAATATGGTTTTATCAGCTCCCCCTCTTGAGAATCCTTTTCTAAGAAGAAAAGTAGTTAATCTATCATACTATGCTCTCAGAACTTGTTTCAAACCATAAAGGGTGTTTTTCAACTGGTAGACATGATTAGGATTGATGGGATCTTCAAATCTTTTAAATTGCTCTACAAACACTTTTTCTTGTAGGATGCCATTTAAAAAGGATGTTTTGACATCCATTTAAAAAAGTTTGAACTTTAAGTGGCAAACAACCGCCAATAGCAACCTTATAGACCGTCTTGCAACTGGAGCAAAAGTTTCATCAACAAGTCTAGCTTGTTTCTCACAACAGTTCCAAATTCATCAGATTTGTTCTTAAAGATCCATTCGGTACCAATGACATTGGTATTCTTAGGACGAGGCACAAGACTCCATACTTCTTGCCTCGTGAATTGGCCAAGCTCATCTTGCATTGCTTGTATCCAATTTTTATCCTGCAAAGCAAAAACCACATTAGTAGGTTCATACATAGAAACATAACATACATGATTTATAATATTTTGAACTTGTCTCTGTGTTTGAACACCGGTTTCAATCCCTCCAATTATTTCATTGGGATTGTGTAATCTTTGAGCCCATGTGGTTAGATGATTCTGAGCATAATCTCTAGGCTAAATTTCTTGATCATTTGTAGTCAAGACTTGGCATGTTCTTTATCTGAATCTTGAGAAGTTGAAGCATCATCATCTTTATCTGAAACAGGTTTAGTTTGTTCATTTTTACCTTCAACAAGATTATCATCTTCAGTTGCATCTAAAGATGAAGAAGTGTTAGAATCATCAATAATAACATTAATGGAGTCCATGATAGTTTTAGTCCTTTTGTTGTAGATTTGAAAGGCCCAATATCTAAAGCATACCCAATAAAGATTCCTTCATTTGGAGTCAAAGTTTCTAGCATTTTCTCTATCCCTAAGGATGTAGCATGGACTCCCCAAAACACGAAGATAACTTAAACTTGGTTTCTTACAAAACCAAAGTTCATAAGGGGTATTGAGAGTTTTGGGTCTTAGATAAACTCGGTTAACCAAGTAAAATGTAATAATAGCACACCCTAAAACCTTTGTGTTAGATCTTTGCTATGCAGAGGCACTCTAGCCATTTCTTGAATCACATGATTCTTCCTTTCAGCAACTCCATTTTGTTGAGGAGTTATGGGTGTTGCAAATTCATGCTTTATGCCATTTTTATCACAAAAGTCTTTAACTTTTGAATCCTTGAATTCAGTGTCATGGTCACTCCTAATCTGTTTGATCTTGCAATCTTGCTCATTTTGAATTCTTTGGCAAATAATGAAAAATTCATCAAAAGTGTCAGACTTTTCTCTAAGAAAAACAATCCAAGTATATCTAGAAAATTCATAAACCCTAACTAAGATGTATCGCTTTCCACTAATACTTTCAGTTCTCATAGGACCCATAAGATCCATGTGAATTAATTGCAATGGTTTGGTGGTAGCAATATCTTTTGATGATTTATGTGGATCTCTAGTTTGTTTGCCCTTTTGGAATGGTCCACATATACCATCAAAATTCTTACTTATCTTGGGCAGCCTACGAACTAACTCTTTATTAGCAATCTTTATAAGGTCTTTAAAATTGACATGACCTAGTCTTTGGTGCTAAAGATGAGTAACCTCGTTTAGACAAATTGCAAGTAAGGTTAGGACATGCATCAATCATATAGCAATTACTACTAGATCTCCTACCAATCATTACACATTTACCATTACTATTCATGATTTCACAATAATTAGAAGTAAATTTCACAGAATGGTTGGTGTCACAAATTTGGCTAATACTTAGAAGGTTAGCTTTCATACCATCCACATAGAGTACATCCTTGATTTCTGGTACATTGGGTAACTTAATTGTACCTTTACTTTTAACATAGGCGGTGCTACCATCTCCAAATGTTACAACTCCCCAGCATTACCTTTGAAGTGACTAAAACATGATTTGTCACCAGTCATGTGCCTGCTACAACCACTATCAAGAAACCAATCAAGTTAGTTGCTTGCTTTGTAAGCAATCAATGCAACATTAGCCTTTATCTCACCTTTCTTGACCCACACGGTTTTTTCTTTTGTGTTATTTAGAGTGAGTTTAGTGGTTTTAGGAACAACTACCTTGGTTTTAGTAGGTTCCTTCTTTAGGTTGCAAGGAGTTTTACCTTTGAGAATATTACGTTATGCACTCCTTGTGAGCTTTGAGATCTCATCGGATAGGTTCTTTACTTTTGCTTGCAATTCTTTGTATTGATAGAGAAGATTTTCTTTTCTTTGTTCATTTAAAGAATCTGCCAAATAAAATTTACAAGTATTTTGCAAGTGACCTGAAATACCACAATAAGAACATATTTCAGCAAAATAAATACCTTTTAACTTACCCATATTTTTGCTAGCTTGAATGGGTGTGTTCTTTGGAGGGATCTTTTGGGCAGGTTGCTCTTTGCTTTGACAAACTTCATTCCTTGTGGTAAGTTAGAACTAGTTGAAGCATCATAACCCAATCCCTTCTTATCATTTGCAGTTTTGGCTGCATTCAACAAGTTAGATATAAAATTAGAACAATGATTAAATTTATCTAACAAGTCATTTAATGAGATCAAGTCTCTCTTGGTTGTGGCAAGAGTGGAATCAAGAGACTGATTTCATCTAAGGCTTTTCCATGATTTTACTCAAAAGAGTTAATCTTGGTAAGTAGTCTTGAAATCTTCTCTTCAAGTTACTTTCATTTGATAAAACTTTATTGCAACTTGATCAGAACTTCATCCCTTTCGGATTGAGTAAGTAATAACTTCTCATTCAACACTTTGTTTTCCTTAGATAAGTCAACACTTTTCTTAAGGAGTTTAGCAAATAACTCCTCCGGGTCTATTTCTTCATCACTCTGTTCATGTTCACTAGAGGTGGCAGCATCTTTGAATACTTGAGAGAGAGAGTTGCAGTCATAGCATTCATTTCCTCCTTTTCTTCATCACTAGACTCACTAGTATTCGAGGATGAGTCAGAGTCGTCAAGTGTGACCTTCATTGCTTTCTTGGTTTTGGCTGGAGCTTTGTTTGGACATTCATTAGCTATGTGTCCAAAACCATGACATTTGAAGCATTGAACTTCTATGGAATTCTTCTTCTCAAACTTCTTATCAAAGTTCTTGAATTTGTTATGTGGCCTTATTTTGGAAGATGAACCAAATCTTGGTTTATGAAACTTCTCCTTTTTGCTTTTCAAGAAACTCTTGAATTGTCTTATGATAAGAATCATTTCTTCATCACTGGAGAAGTCATTTTCTTCCTTGGAACTTCTTGAAGTTGTAAAAGCAATGTTATTTGATTTCTTTGAAGATTTGAAACCAACCTCAAATGTTCTCAAATTCCCTGCAAGTTATTTAGGGAGAATAGCATCAATATCTTTGCTCTCCTCAATAGCCGTAACTTTGGCTTGAAATTTTTCGGGAAGGGATCTCAAAACCTTATGAACTATTTTGGAGTTAGAAATAATTTCACCCAAAGCAAACGAGTTGTTAACAATATCATTAAGTTTATCATAAAACTCATCAAAGGTTTCATTATCATCCACCCTAATTATTTCAAATTGGGTGTTTAACATTTGAAGTTTTGTTATTCTAACAGTCCTAGTACCTTCATGGGTAACCATTAAGATGTCCCATACTTCCTTTGCTACCTTGCAATTAGAGATGCGATGAAATTCGTCAGTCGTTACTGTAGCATAGATAGCATTGAGAGCTTTACTATTTCTAGTAGCAGCCTCAGCCTCATCGGGAGTCCAAAGGTCTTCTGGTTTGGGAACTTCTCTAGAATTGTCTCATGTACCTGTCATCATGGTAGGAGGAAACCAAGCAACCTCTACAGTTCTCCAAACTCTCTAGTCTCAGGATTTAAGGAAAGCTCTCATTCTAGCTTTCCAATAAGGATAGTTGCTACCATTGAACAATGGTGGTTTGTTTACAGAACTACCTTCTCTTTGTAAATCCATTTAGTCACAACAAGGATCATACTAAGGTTGTTAAACCCAGCAAGTGAACCTGCTCTGATACTAATTGAAAGTCTAAAAGTGCTATGGTATAGTTGGATTAATCGTATGTCTATATGACTATGGTTAAGGATCACACAATCATCTAACAAAAATTACTAAGGTGAGAAAGAATAAAACACAAATCTCTAAACAAGAAGATTGACTTATTCGATTCTTAATTTACAAAATTAAGAACAAGAATCGAATATTTCAATTTTGCAACAAATAAGAAAATATGCTCAAGAGATTTTGTTTACGAGGAAACCCAAACTAAGAAAAACCATGGGACCTAGTCCAGAAATAATCCACTAAAAGTTGATGAAAGCTTACAAACTGATTTACCACTTGATGGATAGGAATTACGACTCCCTCTATGCTCCAACAGCTACGGTGTACAGTTCTTCCATAAATTTAAACTTCACGAATTTGCCTCTTAGTAGACCTTAATGTGTCTCCAACTTGAACTCCGCAAGTCCCGCACCTTGAACCAATACTCGACTCCACGAGTATATCACCACGAGCTTGACATTTTAAGCTCAACCACCGGAAATCCACCAGCACCCAAAAACAGAGTTTTTGGTTTAAAATGGGAATGATTGAACCAGGTTCAATAAGTTTGAAAACTAAAGGTTTAAAGTTGAAACTCTTCCAAGGACTTGTTGAGGTAGGGGTGAATGGTTGATTTGAACCTGAAGGTTCTTCCCCTATTTATAATGGCATGTCCAGCCTAAACCTAGAATAAACTAACAATTTCTAGGTTGAACGGTAGACACCATTAATGGAGATGAGAGGTCATTTCATTGAGCCTCTCACTCCACTTAAAAATGTTTCTCACGCTCAACCATTTCCCTAAAACAAGGTTTAGAGGGAAAGGATCAATAATGGTTGGAAAGTGAAACTTTACAGCTCAGAAAAATGCCAACCAAGTTTGAATCTGGGAGAATGGTTTCGAAACCAAGAGGATTTGTTTCGAAACCAACAGGTGGTTTCGAAAGCAATCCATTTGGTTTCGAAACCAACAGGTGGTTTCGAAAGCAATCCATTTGGTTTCGAAACCAAAAAAGATCTATGATGGTTTTTGGTTATTTAGTTTTGAAACCAAGTTAGTTTCGAAACCAAACTTCATCTGACATCAATTGAAGTTTGGTTTCGAAATCAAACTGTTTAGTTTCGAAACCAAACTTCATTTGTTAACAGATGAGATTTTGTTTCGAAACCAACTTTTCCCTATGTAACTCCCCAGCCCTCGGAACCTGTGAACCGACTCATCACCCGAGTCCAAGGTCCGTTACGTTAGGAAAGATAGGAAAAAAAAAGGTCTTTAACACGAGGAGTGTTCACAGAAACAACTCTTTCATTCTGGATTCTATGGTCAGCTCAAGTCCTCCGAGAAAATTCTGAGTAAATTTTTTTTTGAAAAGTTTCATACGTGCACCATGGTTTACTTTATACACCTAAGAAATTACTTTTGAAGATAAGGGTTCTCCACCAGACGGAAATAAGCAAACCATGCATAGACATAAGAACATAATCTGTCAGAGTGTGCATCAGCAGTAATGATTTGATTATTACTCTCAATGTACAAATCCAAAATCAGTATAGTAAAATTTTACTTACTCTAAGCATCACAGGCTATAACTTTTATATTTTGAAGAAAAACCTATTCATGATAGTTTTACACTGAAATTGAGGTCAATACGAGCATACAACTTTGGTAACTTTTTGGCACTCAAGGTTTGTATTCAAGACTTCAGTACCTAGGGTTTCGCGAGCCCCCATGTAATGAAATTTTACAGAGTTATGCATCTACGTTTTTAGATGATCATACAGGTTTTCTAATCATCATTTGAGTTCTTAAACTTCAATACATTCTTAATCTTATAAACACAGTCTATAATCATGCAGATTTAGGGAGAGAGTGAGTAAAATTAAATCTTCAAATCATCATCGTAGTTTCCAGAGCATTGAGGGAAAAATTCAGTCAATACTAAACCAAGCAATAACCATTCCCACTCTATATGAATTCATTTGGTTTAATTCATTTTGATGATTAATACCCTAAAACACCTCAGCATACTTGCCCCTGTTATCCAATGCTCCCTTATTTGAACATCATTATGATTTAATAATTTTCTATCTTTATAAATAGAAATAGCTCCAAAAGTAATTTACGGTATTCTTAAGCTGAACCGCATAGCGGCTGCCTATGTACCCATTTTGGGATCAAGCCTACTGTAGATCATTTATGATAAATAGAAAGGTTTATTTATACTTATGTAAACTTAACAAGTCTATACTTATACCCATCCACATTAGATTTACGTAAGGAAGAATCCAACTGACTCACCTTGCCTACAACACATGCAATCGGATAATACTTAGCTTTTACCCGTTACTTACTGAGCCTAGATGGCCAGAATACACTCTTGGATGTCCCGTAAGACAACTCCATATCACATCGAGGTGTATTCATGCTCATCACCAAAGTTTAAGACATGTCTGCCTTGTTTCACAATCCTATTACGTTTTTTTTCTCACTTATGTGATAGCATCATTATCAACATCAAAATACGGGAAAAATATGAATTTATATAACAAACCTCATATACTTGCATTCCTTGTTCCCCACCACTCTCACTTGTACGAGTTTATGGCGATTAGGGTCCAAATATGATATGCCACACTTATTTTATCTTGTAACAACACATATAGCAGTTCATATCATCACGTAATGTGATTAAAACATTCGCAACATTCACATGTACACATCACAACATAGCATAATCATTAGTACATGTTATCTTGCATGAATCATCATCTACAACATGTTGGAATAGCATACACATCGCTTTAACATAAGCATACAACAACGCAATTCAATAGATATATGCATTTAGCAACGGTTTATAACCAAAAAAACATGATCTTTTGACAACGTATTCTCTTTTTACGATTTTTAAATCTTACGGCTGTTGCGGGTGCCACCTAAGATCATAAGATCGTCTTCCGCGGGAAACCCATCATGGAGTATCGCCTTAAGGCTGCCTAAAAGGCACGAATCATTTGATTCAATATATTTCTCTTGTTTCTCGTTATATGTTTTTCTTTTTTCATTTTTTCACAAGTGATCATGCACTCAACATGTATTTTCTACACAAACATGTAACATGCATGTATTCTTTATTTCGATATTGACATGCATTTCACATCTTCCTCATGTTAACTTGCAAAATATAAATAACATATTTAGGTCTATGAACCAAACAACTGCATGTTAAATCACGATCTCAAGTTCAATGAAATCAATTAATTACACATATATAGATCACGATTTCAAGTTCACAGGAAACCAAACAAGCACGTATATATACGTATATCACGATTTCAAGTTCATATGAAACCAAACAAGCACATATATAGATCACGGTTTCAAGTTTACATGAAACCAAACGAGCACATATTCATATATTCAAATTATCGTGGTATTATTACTCAACCTCAAATCCACACAAGAATATATCTTTGGTAAATTCGACACACGTATATATACATGGGTCTTCAGTAGAATCGACACACATATATATATATACCTTCAATAAAATCGGTTCATATATATATATATATATATATATATGTGTGTGTGTGTGTGTGTGTGTGAACCCACAACAAGGTTAAATCAAATCATGTGTACATATACACACATAAGATTATAAGGTGAACATAATCTTAAACCAATTTTCCACTTACCTTAACCGAAATGATATTGGAGTTGAGGTAGTATTCTCTTCTCATTTCTTCTCTTAGGTCTTCCTTCCTCCTCCCTTCTTCCTTAGCTTAGGTTTTATGGAGGATATTGAGGCATTTTTGGGATAGATAGAGAAGAGAGGAAAATCGTTTAGAGAGGGAGGGGAGAAATCGGCCAGCTCTCCCTCTCCTTTTTTTTTAACTGAATGAAGAGGATGAGAGAGGGAGCGAGAGTAGAGGTCAAACTAGGCAGCCTCCCCCTCTCTCTCTTTTTCTCTCTCCAAAATTGAGATCTACATCCCCCCACCTTCCATTCTAAAAAAAATCATCCCACTTTGGTATTTTCTCCTCCATTCAAAATATCATGCTAGAGTGTATAACATGACCATAACATTTTTATGTTCAAAGCTACTTAGGACTTGACACATGTCCATCAAAAGTGAATCCTAAGTCTAGTATTTTTCACTATGTGTTTAATTCCAACTTGGTAAACAATTCTTTCCAAATTTTTGTGTCATCTATGTATAATAGGTAAGCTTTTGGAATTTTAATAGTCTAACCTATATTTAGTTAGTTTCTCCATTGTGTAGATCGATTTTGGTATGTATATATGTCAATCTGAAGCATCTAAAAATTCTTGACTACTTAAATGCATCCAACGGTTGGCACCCTTTTTTTTTAACTTAGAAAGGAGCTATTTTTATTGTTGGTAATATTTTCAAAATGAGCTAACCAAAATTAGTCTTCATCAAATGAATTCAAATTTTGAATTCATTCCCTAACTTAGATACTATCCTAAACTTGGTAGTTATTCCTTGATATTTTGGTCACATGCTAACAATTTGAGAAGATATTCTCATTGATTATTTTTCAAACTTCCCATATGTATAGATATCTTTTAAATCAATATGTACTAACCAAATATACATAAATATTATTATTGCATGCATGGAGTCAAATAGATAGCAATATATGTTGGGAGAGAGATAGGATCGATTGTCTCTCTCTCCCTCTCTCTAACGCCTCCCACCTTGTGAGTCCCAATGTGTCATTAAAATCTTGCATTCAATATGACTAGTGTGATCTAAAAATATTTTCCAATGAATTAAGTCCTCACAT
>MVGT01001395.1:0-14753 GCA_002174775.1 Macleaya cordata
CAAACGTGCGTCGTAAATAATTGAATATTATTTGCGACGCTTGCATGCGTCGCAACAAATCAACTTAACATTGGCGACGGAAGGAAAACGTCGCAAGTGATAATTACAATATTTATTTTATTTTAAAATTTAATGTTATACTATTTGCGACGCAAGTAAACGTCGCAAATGATAAACGCGTTCTCCGCTACCTTAGGTCTCTCGCGACGCCAGTATTCGTCGCTAATGTGTTTTTTTTGTGACGCTCCCAAAGCGTCGCAAATAAGTTCGTCGCAAAAGGTTAGATCTGTTGTAGTGCTTAGGGCACAATTCGCAGCACTTTCAGGTGATTGCCATCTTCGGGTGCAGGTGGAACACTTTTGGGTGATTGGCATCATCAGACGCAAATTGTAGCACCGATGGGTGATTGGCGCTTACTGGTATATTATTGAGGGCAGTCGAGGTTCTTTTGAAGAAAGTTGAAGACTTTAAGTCAAAAGCAAGCAGTATGCCAGTAGCAGAAGTTCAAGTCTTCTCAAGACAATAGAAGCCATTTTGAAGACTGTATTAGTCAGTTAGAGGATAGATGGAATCAGTTGTAAGATGGAGATTCACTACCAAGTTGATGCTTGTAAAGGCAAAGTTGATGGCAGTAACTATTAGTTGTAGGCATATCGGAGATTTCATGCCAAGGTGGAGAATGATCAGAATGTTAGAGCCAATTAGTAATGTGGCATGCAAATCTCGCCAAGGTGCAGATTTGTTAAGTTTAGTGGATCGATTTGCACATAGGATGATGGTGGAGATAATTGGATATGCATAATGTTTGGCTGCGGGTACCTCATTGGCCGCGGGAAACTTATTGGCCGCAGGTAAATCATTGGCCGCAGGTAATACATTGGCCGCGAGGAGTACATTAGCCGCGGGTAAATACTTGGCTGCGGGGAAATCATTGGCCGCGGGGAGTACATTAGCCGCGGGTAAATACTTGGCCGCGGGGGAGGATTGGCCGCAGGGAATTATTAGTCGCGGGCCGACCAATGGCCGCGGGCCCATCTTAAGCCGCTGGTCCACTTCGACCGTGAATTGTTCTAGACACTCCGATGGCAGTTTTGCGAGAATTACTGTGCAAGTTGAAGACCCCAAGTTGTAATAGGTTTCCTATTCCGAAAATAGTTAGGTTTCCTACTTTATTTGGGTTACTAATTTCGTGGGTATTTGTAGTCTATATATACTGCGAAATTAGGCCATTGTTTGTATCCTTGAAAATTCATATAGATCCATCGAGACCACTCAATTGCATATTGAGAGTGTGTCGAGATGTATGGGTGAGGGGTTAGTTATTTAATGGTGCTATGTATTTGTACTCTGATCATTGAATAAAGTATTGGATCGTTGCTTCCCGTGGATGAAGGCAATCTTGCCGAACCACGTAAATCTTTGTGTTATTTGTTTTTACGTTTCCGCTGTGTTTATAATTTTTTGAATCAGATCTGTGTAGTCGATCTTTGGGCTGGTGCATAGTTGAATCTGGTATTTGTGCACCACATATGAGTTCCTCCTGTGCTTGTCAATTTGTATGTCAATTCAAACTCAATGTAAGTCCATGTCTTGGAGTTAGAGTTATGGTATTATCCTCCATGTTTTGATCATTGAAGATTTGAAAAATTGGAGAGAGAAGGCATCTTGTAACTCAACTCACCACCGGAACACATCTTAGGATGGTAAGTGACCTAAATACCTTATTCTTAGGTGGCTAGATTAGAATTGGACTAATGAACTTAGATTAGTTATGCTCTATATTGTATGGGAAGCATAGGGATACTGTCTAGGATAAAATCAAGGTTGAAATCAAGTTTTGAAGGTTATTTTTGAAACCACCCTTGTTGGTTTCGAAATCAAACCTCTTGGGCAATTCAGAACAGACCTGAGGACTTTGATTTTGAAATCAAAACTTCTAATTTCGAAATTAGACCTCTGATTTCGAAACCAACATTTCTGGTTTCGAAACCAGACTTCTGGGCAGTATGAAAAACTTGCTATTTTGTGATTTTTGCGAATTGGAAGTTGCCCAACCGACTTTGAAAGTGTTTCAAACTTTCCATAGGAGTTTAGGATGACTGAATCTTATATGTAGAGGTTGTTTTACATCAAAACAACATCAACACAATATTTGGAGAGATTCAAATTGAATTTTTCGTTTTTCAAGTTCTAGAGAGCAAAAGTTCAATATCTTGGTGATGGAGAACTCAAATCTCTTGAGGTAGGTCTCGTTTTAATCAGTAAGGAGTTGAGTATATGAATCTAGCGATTAGATAGACCTTGTGTTGAGAATTACACAAATCCTTCCATCATCTTTTCTACCCAAATCTTTGTGTTTAACTGGTGGATTTCCAATGTGTGGTGTTTGGCTCATGGATTCGAGTTGTTCGTTGATCCGGTGGAGTTCCGGATCGTATGCGAAGTAGAGATCGACTAAGGGGCGGTTCGTGGGTTTTGAAGCCGTGGTAGATTTGAAGACCGTTGTTGATCAAAACGTAGAGGGTATCATAAATCGTGTCTATCGAGTGGTAAGTCAGTTTGTAAGTTCTCGTTAACTCTTAGTGGATTGTTTGGCTGAATTAGGTCTCGTGGTTTTTCCCAGTTGGATTTTCCTCGTTAACAAAAATCTCTTGTGTTAATTCTTAATTTTTTAGAGATTGAAATATTCGACTCTAATTCTTAATTCCACAATTTAAGAATCGAATAAGTCAATACTCTAAGTAGAGATTTTTAGTTTGTGACTTAGTTATTTCCCCTAGAATTTTAATTTGGTAATAGTTTAATCCCTAACCTTTGCTACGAAGTAAAATGGTAATTCAGATAACTGTGGACAAATTTCAGTTGCCAATAGAGAGAGTGAGGGGCCGCACTCCCTTTGTCCCCCATTTTAAAAAAAATATAATTTTGTTGTATGATGTTTATGTATGTTTCAAAACATCAAGCATGTGGAGCCCCACTTAGATACGTTCCAATAATTAATATCTGGTGAGGTTGTTTTCTTCACAAAAAAAATCATCCATTCCAAAACTTGTAACCCTTTCAAAAGTTGATCAGAAGTTGATTGAAAATTAACGGTGAAAAGAACGGTGAGGAAAAGAGTAAACTGTTGATGGGATTAGAAGTTTTAGAATGAACAACCAAATTTTGAGGGTTACTATAGTACTTGCCCTAATTTAATGGTCCCAAACTAATATGCATTTGAGGGCATAGCTTTAGGATGTTTATGGATCGAGTTTACATACACTGTGGGTAACTGCGTCAATAATTTATGGCTATACCCTCTGTACGTCCGAATGCATTAAGGTTGTGTTTGGTATCTAAGTGATTTTTTTTGCAAAAATTTACAGTTCAAAATTCTTTTACATATGCCTTGATTGTGATTGTATAAGTGCGAAGTGCAATCACATTACACTAATTTACAGTGGGGTTTTTTTTTTTTCAGGAAATCCCCCAAAGATGGGGGAAAAATATATTAATAGAAGGAAAAAAGTTATAACTGAAACTATTACAAGAAAATACAGATTAAATCAAAATAGAAATTCATGGAAACAGATTACATCATCGGAACCGATAATTTACTATGTCCGCCCAATCTCTACCCACCAAAGTGTGAAGGAAAGATGGGGCGCCATTACACCAAGAAAAGCCAGAAGCCGAAGAGCATGCACCCATCGATGCCAAGTAGTCGATGGCTGAATTACCTTCAGCGAAAATTTTGCCAGTCTACATCATGAAAGCAATTGACCCAACTATTCCTTATGCGCCACTGAACATATTTACAATGGGTCCTTAAGTATATGAATTTGGTGAAATAATGTGTAAACAATTACAAGTCTGCAATCATTTTTACAACTACAAATTAATATTGGTTTGTCGAGGGTTAGCTAACTCACATACGCGTATCACGTGTAACACAAAATGGATCAATTAATTTTGGTGTAAGAACACTAATTATAACTTACTTACAAAAAATTAACTAACAAACCATATATTATTCCTTCATTATCAGCCTACCAGTTCTAGATTACAATTATACATACTTAATCACCACCATTAATTTCTGTTAATGTTGTCATTTGTCATCGTCATCTTCATCGTCTGCTTAGCACCGGAAACCAACGTTCATGGAGATTGGATCGATACGAGATCATGAACATAAGAAAAACTAAGAGAACCCCAAGACCCCAAGGAGATCCACCAGCCCTGTGGAGCGAGTCTTTGTCTGGCATTGGAATTAGAACCGGAACCCATCGTCGACTCTCTCTACTACTTGATGAGAACGAATAATAATACACATAAACAAGTAAGATTAGAGGTAAGATAATGAAAGCTAGCTTAAACTGATCCATCAAGCTCTCGAACATCGATTCGTAGTTGATGTACAATGTAAAACCTAAAAATGATAACATTACAACAAGTAAGAAACATATCTGTATAGACATAAATGGAGATTGAGATGAGTAAGAAAAATAAGAAGAAGAAGAAGAAGAAGAAGAAGAGTAACCAGAAGCCATGTCTATTAAACTCTCTAAAGTCTAAACCTAATTCAATGGGTTGATTTTCATTTGAGAAGAAGTCCCTAGCTACTTGTTTTTATATATTTGGCCATGTACTGTATACCTTTACTTCCAATTATTGATAAGAGCTAGCCATATGGTTTGAACAAGGTGGCCAGTGAGATGTTGCCAAGTGTCACCGTCCATTGCCTAGCTCGAACTTTGATGGAGCTAAAAAAAAAAAAAGGGGCAGAGTTTGAGGCTTAATTTGAACATACATTGGTTATGGTCGATGATGAGTATCCCATAAGGTTTTGTCTGTTATTAATTTAAGACGAAGTCAATGGAGGTAAGACCAACGAGTTCTATATATTTCGTACACCCCATGGTGTACAATACCCACAATCCCAGCCGGTGGACCTCAAAAATTCAGTTCTCATGATCTCATGAATAATGAACTGATTGGAAATTTAACGGGGGTAGTCAATTAGGATTTCTACGGACTTTTACCAACTCTTGAATATGAAGGACTTCGAAGGATTCTGACAGAGTCAATAGACTTCTATAGAGTTCTGCAAAGTCCATGGACTTGTACTGACAGAGTCTACGGACTTGTACTGTAAAGTCCACAGACTTCTACAGATTTCTGTTGATTTGTATTGATAGAGTCCACGGACTTTTACAGACTTCTGTAGACTTGATAAATCAAGCTAATTATTTATCAATTACTAAATTTTAATTTTTTAATTATTGATATTTATTATTATGCTGACTATATTAATACTAGTAATTTTAATATTAAATAGATAAAATATTAGTAGTAGTTTTGTTAATCCTAAATTTTTTTTTCAAAGAAGTAGAAATGTCTTTTCTTTTCTTTTTCTTTTTTTTTTCTTCGCTTGAGGTTCATACCTTATTAGAAAAATTTGGGTTTAGACCCTAATTTTTGACCGGTTTTAAAGTTTGAACCCTAATATTGGCCAATTCTGAGTTTAGACCCTAACTTCACGATTTCTATCCAAATTCCATCAATCTCTTTTTTTTTGTTCCAATTTTACCCTCCGTCCTTTAGTTAGTCAACACTGTCAACCTAACAATTCGGACACTGAAAGTCCCGACTAAATTAAATATTCTGCATTCTTTTTATTTTTAAAGTTGAAAATTTTCTACTCAAAAATCAAACATCCAACGGTTTAAAATATATGGGACCGTTTCAAAACAAACCATCACCACACGATACCTCACCTCTATTAACACCGCCGCCCATCACTGCCACCTACCACCGCTTCGATGATCTCTTTCATGTTTGAGATCTTTCTCTATTTCGGATCTAAACTCTCTCTCTCTCAGATCTGAGTTCCATGTGAGAACTCTCTTTCTCTCTAGTCTCTCTCTATTTTCTCTCACTTGCAATTGAATACTGAAGAAGAAGTTAGTTAGTGATGAGGAAGTAACAGTGATTCGGGGTTTTTTAGGAGAGTGAGAGGTTTGACGATATTGACTGAAATCTACCTAGGAAGATATAAAAAAATGGATAATGTTATACGTACTCCATCAATGATTCCCTGGTTGACCGAAATCCCACATGGCAATATTTTCGCTCAAAATCTCACAACGTTTGAAACAACACCCCAAAACACGTTTTCCGCTTAAAATCTTACCCAAAAGCATATTAATATATATATTTTTTTAAAATGCATATTAATATTATATTGACGTTTTTCCCGTCAACCCAAACCCATGCTTCAGTCTTTCTTTCTTATTCAAACCCATCTCTCTCCAACTCTCTTTCTTATTTCTCCTCTTTCTGTTGTACTAACCCTAAATCCTCCAAAACAAAGGAAAAATTTCTACAAGGGGCAGTAGAGCGGATGACTTCTTTTGTTGGAAATGTCTGAGAGAGACGGAGGCCATGAAGGGCTCGCCGGAGATGGTCGTTGTGGAGTATTGCTGGCGTTTTTGGTTGTATACGGAGCTCGCTGGAGGCAGTGATTAAATCTTAATCAAAGTGTACCTTAAAGTGAAAACTTTTTAAGACCAGATCTAAGATTTAGAAAAAAAAATGTGGACCTTAGATGCTCGGACCATCGATTTTGGGAGCACGCTAGACATACGATGAACTATGAAGCATGCCGGAGATGGTGGTTGATGGAGCTCGTATGTATCGATCTAGGAGTTCTTTTTAGAAAAAAAATTTGGATTAATCAGTCTTCATAATTTTTTGTAGATCTGAAGCTATGATCACTTTGTCGTTTGGAATTTCTTCTTGTGCGAGATCCTCCAGTTCCTCCCCAGATTCCTCATCATCAGCATTTTCAGGGTCGAGTCCTAAAGACATTTCTTCAAAAATATTTTCATTCATTTTTGCAAAACCTTTTGAACTTTTTGGTTTTTTCATTTTTTATGGTTTTTCAAAATATTTAATTTTTTTGGATTTTTTGAAAATAAAGGTACTTCTAAAGATACTACACAATGCACTAGGGCCCACGAATCTCCCTCCTCAGACGAGGGTGCCTCGTCTTCCATCTCTCTTAGGACGTTTTTTTTGGATGCTGGATGATGCTTCCCCAACTTTTGAACCTGCACCATGGTTAGCCTTTACAGGAATATCATGAATTGAACGTACAAGAAGGTGAGGTTTAAAGGTAGATTTCTTATGAATCATGCAAACTTGTTGCGTACCTGCGAGGCTTTTCTCATCTACCTGTGCATCTTCATGTGCTTGTCCCGTAATTTTATTTCTGCGCGTAAGCGCCAAACGGTAAGCTTTGGCAGTCATGCACTTCTTTTCCCTGGGTTTCTTCACGAACCTCTTCTTTTGGTTCAACTTCACTAGTTCTGACACTGAAACGCTTGACTCAGTGTTTTCAAGTGAGGACCGAACTAGTAGGCGAGGGTTAGGAATTGACTCTTCATGGACTACGTAAATGTAAACTTCTTCTTCGAGTCATTTTCTGACTCCTACCTCAATTTCCTGCCCTGGGACCTCTATTGAACCAACACTTTAGAATAAGTGACTTACTCCTTCGAGTAAGGTTTCATCCGCCGGTTCATCCTCGTGTGTTGGGGCTGCTTCATCTTTCCTTGTGAGTACAACTTTCTGAAATCTGGTTGGAGCTACGTTCGATTCACCTTTGCGAATGAACCACTCATGATATTTGGGTTTCTTTGTCCAGTCGATCCCCTGTGAGACATATTGGTCCCCCTTGTTCTTGATTTGTGCTCGCCTGCTCTTTTCAGTGTTGGACTTTGTTATTTCTTCTTCCGTTGGCTGGTACCCCAACCCAAAGGTTCAAACCTGCTCTTCCTTCCTGATGCTCAGAGCTTCTGTCCTACCATGAAGATTTATTCCTAGTCCCATTCCTGGGAAAAAGTTTTGAGACATCAAGACATATGATATTCTTCTATTTCCATGATTAAACCTGCTTGGTATTTTCTCCCACCTTGGTGGCCTCCTCACAAATAAGATGACTTCTTCTTATATAAAGTTGCACAATTGTTTCTCAGGCTCGATCATTGGGGCAATGTTTTTGCCCTTTCGATTTGCAATTTCTTCGACCTCGTCATTGTCTCCGAAGATGACCACCATCCAATCCTTGAAAGGGAACTTGACCTTTTGATGGAAAGTAGAAGCTACTGCTTTATGCTGGTGGAGCCACGGCCGTCCCAACAACATATTAAAGTTCGCCTCAATGTCCATTACAAGAAAATGCACCTCTGTGTGTGTCGATCCTATCAAAATTGACGTAGAAAATTCTCCTACAGCAAACTTCTTACCATTATCGAATCCTTTCACTGTTCTAACCGTTGCATCTTCGAAAGACATATCGGCACCGCTTAAGCCCATGAGCTTAGCCATTTCCAATGTAGAGATATTTACCCCAGAACTGTTATCGATAAGTACCAGCGGTATTACCAAGTGGTTCCATCCAATCGTGATGTTTAATGCTCGGTTGTGCCTTGCCCCTTCACTTGGCAAATCTTCATCTGAGAATGATATTGTTGGCATGCTATGGATATGAGTTACTGTCGCCACTAACTCATTTGGGGTAATCACCGTAGGCACCTGAATAGAGTTTAGAGCTTCAAGCACTGCATCTCTATGCTTTGTGGATGCTTCTCCCCCAAAACTACTCCTACTAACATTTTTACAACTTAAACGATATTCTCAAATCAGTTTCGAAAACTAACTCAATATAAATGAAGTCTTTATTTCTTCAAACGAGGATGAAGAATACCCATTTTCATTCTTTATTTATTATTTTTGCTGGTTTTTTGCTTCTTTTTTCTGTAAAATTCTGAGTTGTCTTGGTTCAATTCTTTTTAATTGTAGTGTGATTTTAAGGGATTTTGCATTGGATTTGACTATGAAAGGTGTTGGTGTGGAGGTAAGCGAATTTTTCCTCTCACAACATGTTAGATTTCTTGAAAACTAATGTTTGTGGATAACTTATTAATAACTATGATTTTTCAACTATCATAAAATACAATAGCCGTGAAATCTGTAAATCATTTATCTTGTTACACTTTGCTTACTTTATCTCATAACATATCTTGTATTCATGTTAATACCCTTACCCTTATGAAGCATATGGTTAACCCGAATCTAAGCCAAGGGAACTAGTGAACTTGCTGGCTAGGTTTTGACCTAACACCATTAATCTTTTCACGTCTAGGTCAACAGGCAAATAATTAGTAGCGATGATGTTCGTAGTTCGAGAATAAGTCTTCGGAGTTTTCCTAGATTTCCGTGAAGACATTAGTTATTCTTTAAATTAAGTTCAGTTTGGTTTTGGACACATATTTAGTTCATTATTCTTTGAGAATATTCGTTCATGCATTTGTTCATATGACAGTTTATCTTTAAGCTAATAAAGTTCATTTCAGCTTTATTTTACTTATGTTTTAAATGTGAGTGCAAGCTTCTTGTTAGCTTGGTGTAACGCGTACACCTTAGAGCTACAGGTAGTTAATGGTTCCACCGGAATGCCTAGTTCTCATTGAGTAAAGGTTGCAGACCTGAAATGTGAGGGCGGGGCATTACAGTTCTCCAACTCGGACGAGCCACACCTAACTCGAATCGCACTTGGTCACCACCTAACTAACTAAACACTACTAGGCCTAGAACGTTATGGATTCGGTGTAACTCGGGGCTGACTAGCCCAACTCAGTAAGTTCGACTCGGTTGACTAAGCTTTATTTCTCTTATGCATTTTCTTTACATTTTTGTGGTTAGTCATTGATTTGGGTCTTTTTCTTTGGTTTTTGGCTCGTTATTAACTCGGGATGTCTCGGACTCGGCTCGGATTCGGTTACCACCAAGTTAGCCACTGAGTCCAAATTGGCGAACCATGTATAATATAGTTTTTTTTATAAATGATACAATTTCTTGCCTAAACTTTCTAACAAGAAGAGTATATAGATGTGGAAATCCTAAGGTCAAATCAAAATTTTTATTTTTATTTTGCTATTAATAAGTCGGTTTTGCTAGCATTCACTCATCAAATGAGTTAAAATATGGTTAAAGTACGCATGGTTCCTATTTTTTCTCAGGTATCATTATTTCAATTAGATCAGTTTCATTCAATTAGATTATAAATTACTAAAAAAATAAATTCAATTTTGATGCGAGATATAAACCACTATAAAAATGTAGATAACTAGCTTATACTTGTGATAGTCTAATAAACATTTAGTTAGGTCTTAGGTAGGTCCTTAATTAATTTTATTTAATACAGGTACATTAAGCAATTATGTGTATATCTTAGATATTTATTACATCATTTTAATTTCATTTGAATTTGATTTTGAGTTTGTTTATACAAATTTGACATCGAAATAAAGTTGTTTATTATATACTATATGACAAATTTAAAGTTTATAAAAAAATAACATTTAATAATGTTTAAAACTCGAGGTAAATGGTATATTAATTTACAACGTTTCAGAAATGTCATTAAAAAATAATAGCTTACAACATGATATAAACATTGTTAAACATAACTATTTTATAATGTTTAAGAAACATCATTAAATATAAATATTTTAACTACATTAGATAAACGTTGTTAAAAATAAATATCTTACAACATGATATAAACGTTGTTAAACATGACTATTTTACAATGTTTAGGAAACATCGTTAAATATAAATATTTTAACTACATTGGATGAACGCTGTTAAAATTAAATATCTTACAACAATGAAAAAAAGTTGTTAAGTGTAGGATTTTACAACATTTGTCACGAAACGTTGTAAAAAAAAAGAGAATTTCTGACATTTTTAATTAAATGTTGAAATCACCAATATTTTACAACGTTTCTGTTACAAAAGTTGTAAAAGACCCAAGTTTTTACAACATTTTCAAAAAATGTTGTAAATTAAACGTTGTAATAGGGGTTTTTTCTTGTAGTGTGGTTGCTGTTAACAATTTAGATAGAAGTTGAGTTTCAAAAATCAAAAGAAAGTCGGAGGAACTTTGTATGGACCAAAATGATCAATGATTCTATTGATATTTCTCTTTGGATCTTCAGAATACTGAAGTAAAGAAAAATATTTTTTTGTTCTATGAAAACAATTACACTGCGTCAATAATAATAAGCCGTCCTATTAGTCAGTATGAACTGCTAATTGGTTGTCCTTGTAATCCTCCTAACATATTATAGTGCTTGTTATAATGTATGTTATAATTTGTATGCACAGAACATCAATACAAGAAGTGGGAGATTTTATATATCTCTCTCTCTCTACAACTCAACTTCACTGTTTCGTACAAGGCATAGATCATATCTAACTCTCCTTACAAGAGAACAAACTATAGGATATATATAGTAAGAGGGGATACATACATACTTGACACATGTATACAAATGTGTCAAGTGGGNTTAATAAGACGGTTTTGCTAGCATGCACTCATCAAATGAGTTAAAATATGGTTAAAGTACGCATGGTTCCTATTTTTTCTCAGGTATCATTATTTCAATTAGATCAGTTTCATTCAATTAGATTATAAATTACTAAAAAAATAAATTCAATTTTGATGCGAGATATAAACCACTATAAAAATGTAGATAACTAGCTTATACTTGTGATAGTCTAATAAACATTTAGTTAGGTCTTAGGTAGGTCCTTAATTAATTTTATTTAATACAAGTACATAAGCAATTATGTGTATATCTTAGATATTTATTACATCATTTTAATTTCATTTGAATTTGATTTTGAGTTTGTTTATACAAATTTGACATCGAAATAAAGTTGTTTATTATATACTATATGACAAATTTAAAGTTTATAAAAAAATAACATTTAATAATGTTTAAAACTCGAGGTAAATGGTATATTAATTTACAACGTTTCAGAAATGTCATTAAAAAATAATAGCTTACAACATGATATAAACATTGTTAAACATAACTATTTTATAATGTTTAAGAAACATCATTAAATATAAATATTTTAACTACATTAGATAAACGTTGTTAAAAATAAATATCTTACAACATGATATAAACGTTGTTAAACATGACTATTTTACAATGTTTAGGAAACATCGTTAAATATAAATATTTTAACTACATTGGATGAACGCTGTTAAAATTAAATATCTTACAACAATGAAAAAAAGTTGTTAAGTGTAGGATTTTACAACATTTGTCACGAAACGTTGTAAAAAAAAAGAGAATTTCTGACATTTTTAATTAAATGTTGAAATCACCAATATTTTACAACGTTTCTGTTACAAAAGTTGTAAAAGACCCAAGTTTTTACAACATTTTCAAAAAATGTTGTAAATTAAACGTTGTAATAGGGGTTTTTTCTTGTAGTGTGGTTGCTGTTAACAATTTAGATAGAAGTTGAGTTTCAAAAATCAAAAGAAAGTCGGAGGAACTTTGTATGGACCAAAATGATCAATGATTCTATTGATATTTCTCTTTGGATCTTCAGAATACTGAAGTAAAGAAAAATATTTTTTTGTTCTATGAAAACAATTACACTGCGTCAATAATAATAAGCCGTCCTATTAGTCAGTATGAACTGCTAATTGGTTGTCCTTGTAATCCTCCTAACATATTATAGTGCTTGTTATAATGTATGTTATAATTTGTATGCACAGAACATCAATACAAGAAGTGGGAGATTTTATATATCTCTCTCTCTCTACAACTCAACTTCACTGTTTCGTACAAGGCATAGATCATATCTAACTCTCCTTACAAGAGAACAAACTATAGGATATATATAGTAAGAGGGGATACATACATACTTGACACATGTATACAAATGTGTCAAGTGGGGAGAATTTAAAGGTATGAAGCCTGACACGCCCCACGGTGGACAGCCACCACCACTGTATATTACGTGTTATAACACTCCCCCTTGGATGTCCACTATTCTAAGATAATTGCCTCGTTAAAAACCTTGCCAGGACAAACCCAGAGGGACAAAACCTAAGCTAAGGAAAATAGCACAAAGACCTAGAAGAGTGCTGGACTCGCATAAGCTACCTCGTTAAAAACTTTGGCAAGGAAAACCCAGAGGGAAAAAACCTTGACAAAGGAAAAAGAGTACAGCGCGATAAGGTCCAGTCAGACAAAATAGGCAGCAAAATACTCCCCCTGATTGAGCGGGCACTTAAGTCAGTCCGTTTGATGATACATCCGTCTCATGCCAGTACCATTAACCAGCTTTCTGAATATTGCCGTAGGCAGAGACTTGGTGAATAGATCAGCAAAATTCTCACAGGATTGTATCTGCTGGATATTAATCTCATAGTTCTTCTGAAGATGGTGAGAATAAAATAGTTTCGGCAAAATATGATTAGTTCTATCACCTTTGATGTAGCCTTATCTGACTTGTGATATGCAAGCGGCATTGTCTTCAAAAATGACTGTTGGAACATCAGTGACAGAGGGTAGAGCGCAAGAGCTTCTAATATGTCCAATCAGTGATCGTAGCCACACACATTCTCGGCTGGATTCATGTAATGCAATAATCTCCGAATGATTCGAAGAAGTGGCTGGAATACTTTGCTTGCTGGATCGCCAAGAGAATGGAGTACCACCACTCGTAAAAACATAACCAGATTGGGAGATAGCTTTGTGGGGATCTGAGAGATATCCGGCATCAGTGTATCCCATTATCTGAGAGCTATTTGATGGGTTTCTCTGATAGAATAATCCTATGTCTGCAGTTCCGCGGAGATATCTGAGAATCTGCTTGACACTTGTCTAATGTCTCATTGGCGGGGCAGAACTGAATCTAGCTAACAGATTGACTGCAAATGCAATATCTGGTCGTGTACATTGGGCCAAGTACATCAGTGCGCCGATTGCACTCAAATAGGGTACCTCAGGACCAAGTAGTGCTTCATCTTCTTCCTTTGGTCAGAATGGGTCTTTCTCAATATGAAGAGATCTCACAACCATAGGAGTACTCAATGGATGTGCTTTGTCCATGTTGAAACGCTTCAAGATCTTCTCAGTATATGCCATTTGATGGACTAAGACTCCACTTGAGTTATGCTCGATCTGCAAGCCGAGACAAAATTTCGTTTTCCCAAGATCTTTCATCTCGAATTCCTTTTTCAGGTATTCAGCAGCATTACGGAGCTCTTCAAGAGTCTCAATTAAATTTATATCATCGACATACACAGCGATGATAGCAAATCTAGATTCTGATTTCTTTATAAAAACGCTGGGGCAAATGGGATCGTTTACATATCCTTCCTTTATCAAGTATTCATTAAGGCGATTATACCACATCCGCCCAGATTATTTCAATCCATATAGAGCTCTTTTGAGCTTAAGTGAATACAAATGGCGTGGTCTTCCCTCAAGTAAAAATAACCCTTCTGGGACTCGCATATAAATATCTGTATCTAACTTTCCTTACAGATATGCAGTTACCACATCCATCAGATGCATGTCGAGTCTTTCTGAGACTACTAGACTGATTAAATATCCGAAAGTAATTGCATCCATAACAGGAGAATATGTCTCTTCATAATCAATCCCAGGTCTCTGTGAAAAACCTTGTGCCACGAGTCGCGCCTTATAGCGAACAACCTTGTTTTTCTCATTGCATTTTCTTGCAAAGACCCATTTGTTTCCCACTGGGTTCACATCCGCGGGTGTTGGTACAACCGGTCCAAACACCTCACGCTTTGCAAGGGAAGCCAACTCTACTTGGATAGCTTCTCTCCATTTTGCCCAATCAGTTCTATGTCGACATTC
>MVGT01001395.1:19517-30721 GCA_002174775.1 Macleaya cordata
TGTGTAGCATGATTTGGATTATTCCACTTCCCAGAATTATTCCGTCGGTAGCGTCTACCGCGCCTACCTTTATAACCAGGTCGTCCACGTCCCTGTCCTGAAGCAGTCGCTGCATAAGCTTCAGGTACAGACGTAGAACCAGTGGGACGAGCCTCATGGTTCAATAACAATAATTCGTTATTCTTCTCAGCAACTAGAAGGCAGGAGATTAATTCAGAATATTTTTGAAACCTACGCTATCTATATTATTGTTGTAACAGCACATTAGAGGTGTGGAAAGTGCTGAAGGTTTTCTCCAGCAGCTGCGCATCAGTAACAGTATCACCACACAGTCTCAGCTGCGAGGTTATTCTGAATAAGGCCGAATTATATTCTGTTACTGACTTGAAGTCCTGCAACCGCAGGTTCCTCCAATCATTCAAAGCACCAGGATGTATGACCATAGACAAGTGGCCAAATCGATCCTTTAAACAACTCCAGAGGACTAACGGATCTTTCACCGTCAAATATTCAGATTTAAGTCCCTCATGGATGTGGTGCCTAATGAAAATAGTGGCAGCAGCAGTACGACTCTCTGTGGTCGGCTGATTTCCTTCCCAGATAGTATCTCCGAGTTACTTAGACGCGAGATGGAGTTCCATATCCAGGACCCAAGAAAGATAGTTGTTTCCAGTGATATCTAAAGCAACAAACTCAAGCTTCGTTAAATTCGACATTGAAAATAAGATAACACAAGTATACCTTTCTGATTTTGTGAGATGCCCAGAGGCTTCGGGTTGATCACAAAATGTCGAGGTCTCGATCTGGAGAGTGGTAGAGACTCGTGTTGAAAACGTGTTATAATGTATGTTATAATTTGTACGCACAGAACATCAATACAAGAAGTGGGAGATTTTATATATCTCTCTCTCTCTACAACTCAACTTCACTGTTTCGTACAAGGCATAGATCATATCTAACTCTCCTTACAAGAGAACAAACTATAGGATATATATAGTAAGAGGGGATACATACATACTTGACACATGTATACAAATGTGTCAAGTGGAGAGAATTTAAAGGCATGAAGCCTGACATGCCCCACGGTGGACAGCCACCACCACTGTATGTTACGTGTTATAACAGTGCTAGGCTTCTTCTTTTTTTTCTTTTTTTTTTTATGTAAAATGGAACATAATTTGGTGACTTGATACAGAGGCATAAATGATTGGTAGTGGATGGAAGATAATTCAAGTGAAGTACAAAACCCATTCCTCCCATAATAATTCTTTTTTAATAAGTTAGGAAAACAATAATCAATCTTAATTCCTGTCGAAATGTCTGTCAATACTGACACAGGTTAGCAACTATAAAACAACACTCCTATTTGAAACGACGAATTTACAAAATAAATGCCCGACACTTATGTGGCATGGTAGGTTCCACTGCCACATAAATTAAAAACCCTTCATAATACTTTTAAGAGGAGAAAAGTGGTGGGTCCCACCCTGCCACGTCGGATCAAAAAGCTTTATTGATTATAAAAACTTGTTTCTATGAAACAATCATTAGTAGTTCTCCATAAGAAAGAAGTTTCCCATTATAATAGATGTGAGATTTGTGGTGTTCAAGAAGTAACAGTTGTTCATTTACTCAATACATTGTTCTTTTGCAAGATCATTTTGGGGAGGATTAGTCCTGCATCTCTTGAATAATAACGTGAGTAGCTTGCAAAGATTATGTTACTATACCCTTCCCTTCGGGTGTCATTAGTACAAATACATCACAGTAAACATTATCATACTATAACAAAAAAGTGTTATAACGGTAACGGTCCCCTACTGTTACACCGTTACATTGATTGAACCTTAAAAAACTGACAAGGACTGCCTCTACTTTGGTCAATTTCGGTCAAAGGGGTGTTATTTTTAGTCAACCATAGGATTTGCACTTTTGATACCTATACTGATGAGACCCATCTCCACTACGATTTAGTAATCTTTTCGGTGATCAAAGGATTTGTTAAGTACGTTTTTTTTATTTCCGAAGTTGTATTTTTAATGGTGTTTCTCGTTGTATGTTCGGCCACACAGAACTGAACTCTATCGGTTCAATTCTAAGCAACCGAGCAAGATAACCCATGTTAAGTTATAGTGGAACTAACATGACTTTTTTTTGTGAGAATGGGGGGTTGCATTCATGTAAAAGAAGAGGACCCCCTGGCACTGAGGATGAGCCACATACCAAAGAATTAGAAAAAGGTGGACTATTTTTTTGAGAGTGAAAATTAGATTAAATAAAATGGAAAGAATAAAGAATGTTATTTACAAGTGGAGAAGCCAAATGACTTCAAAAGGGGAGAATTGGATGAAATGATCTTTTATAAGAATAGAGCATCCCAATTGAAAATACAACACACGAAAGGGACTCTAAATTTTGAATATAGAGAGGTCGTCCAAAAGTGAACTAGTGATTTGACCTCGATTATCAGCCTATCTGAGTCCTTGATCTTCCTTTCAAAAGCACGGCGGTTTCGTTCTAGCTAGATTGTCCAAAAGATTGTTGCTGGTATGAATTGCCATACTAGCTTCCCTGATTTAGAGTAGCCATTTGAGGACCAGCAACATGCCAGGTCAAGCACAGTTTTGGAGAAGCACCAACACCAACCAAAGAGTGGAAGAATTTGATTCCATATAGATTTGGCGAATGGGCAATGTAATTAGATGTGGTCGGGTGATTCCTTGCACTGTAGACATAAGAAGCATGCATTTGGCAGTTGATGCCCCCTCTTTTTGAGATTGTCCAATGTTAAGATCTTTCCCAATGACGCCTGCCACATGAAGAAGCAAATTTTTGGGGGTAGATTTGAGTTCGATACAATTGCATATGGGAAGTCCAAATTGGTTACCGCTGAGATGTTCGTATAGTGATTGCACTGTGAAATTTCCTTTTGGGGTAAGTAACCACGAGAAGGTGTCTGCCTCGTTGTTTAGGAGTGGTGGTGCTAGGCCAATTGCTTGCAAGAGTTCCGCCAATTGTGGCATCTAATTGTTGTAGATCTCGCGACTAAATCTGATATTCCAGTCACGCTGCCCAGAATGTGATTGGGTAGTAAATTGCTGTATTGAACCCATTTTTTATGAAGAAATTCTGTATAGAGCTGGTGCCAAAGACTTAAGTGTTTTTGGGCCCGCGCAAACATCCCACCAAAATAAGATACCATTTCCAGAGTTGATTTTGTGCCTGGTCAATTTTAGACTGATCTCTGCATAGGAAATGATGTCACGCCAACAGCTATGCCCATGTGAGGAATTTACTTCTTTTGGACAGCTGATTGATGGTGATGGCCCGAACTTTTCTTCAATGATGTGGAGCCACATTTGATCCTTTTCTTTAGCAAATCGCCATATCCATTTTAGTAGGAGTGCTTCGTTGACGCGCCGCAATTTTCTAATGCCAAGTCCACCTGCCTTCATAGGTTTACAAATTTGATCCCAGCTAACCATATGATATCCTTTGTCAGCTCCCTTTTTTGCCCAAATGAATTGCCTCATCATTTGCTCCAACTGATCAATAATGGAAATTGGGGCCCTGAAAATAGAAAAAAAGAAGATGGTTATGCTAGTTAGGCAAGTTTTGGTCAAGGTAAGTTTTCCTCCTTTCGAAAGACATTTTGTTTTCCAGTTATCCAACTTCCTTTGGAATCTCTCCACCACTGGGTCCCAAATGACTTTGGATTTTGATCGAGCTCCCAATGGCATTCTAAGATAAATAAAAGGCAGATTGGAATGGCCACATCCTAATCTATTTGCCCAATCCTGTAAGCACATAACATCACCAATACCGATTAGTTTAGTTTTGTGAAAATTAACCCTAAGACCAGAAACAACTTCAAAGCATTTTAGAACACTAAGCAAGTTGTAAGCTTCCTTCCATTGTGCATTTATAAAAAAATATGAAATCATCTGCATAATGTAAGTGAGAAATGGTATTACCATTTTCCTTTACCCGAAAAACATTAAACAAACCTAAATTTGTTGCGTTATCAAGGTAACGTGAGAGACCTTCCATGGCTAAGTCAAATAGGAAGGGAGACAGTGGGTCGCCTTGCCTAAGGCCACGAAAACTTTTAAAAGAACCAAATGAGGCGCCATTTATTAAAATTGAAAATGAGGCATGGAGAAGCGGAAGGTCATCCACCTAATCTATTTTCTTTAAAACCCATTTTATATAATATATATTTTAAGTAAGGCCAATTGATTCTATCAAATGCTTTCTCCATGTCAACTTTGCAGATAACACCCAGGGTGTTGGATCTAATCCTAGAATCTACCAATTCATTAGCTACAAGGATGCCATCAAAGATTTGTCTTCCATTGATAAACGCTGTTTGTTTTGGACTAATAAGTTTTGGCATAACAAGTTTTAGTCTGTTTGCTAAGACTTTAGATATGATCTTGTATGTGATGGTAAGTAGATTGATTGGTCTGAAATCCTTGATGGCCTCAGTTTGCTCCTTTTTAGGGATTAGAGCAATGAAGGTTTTATTATGTCTAGCGTCTATTGAGTTAGAGAAGAAGAATTCATCTACTAAACGAAGATATTCATTTCCAAGGAATGACCAGCATTTTTTAAAAAAGGTAATAGGATACCATCGTAGCCAGGTGATTTCTCAGATCTAAGATTATGTATTGCGGATAGAATCTCTTGTTCTGTGAAACAATTTTCTAAAATTTTGGCCTCCTGAGGAAGGAGAGAGGGAAAGGAAATTCCATCTATAGCTGGTCTACATGGGAAGTCTTCAGAGAAAAGGTTCTTATAAAAATTAATTATGTGAGTTTTGAGGACTTCCCTGTTAGTTGAGAATTCATCACCGATGAGCAATTGGTGGATGTGATTGGATCGTCGTCTTGCTGAGTCTGTTTTATAGAAGAATGGTGTATTCTTATCTCCCACTTTCAACCACGTGACTCTCGAACGTTTACATGCCCCTATTTCCTTCATCTTGTCGAGCTTTACGAATTCTAGTTTTGCGGTTGCACGTCGATCCAATTCTGCTTCTGTGAGTTGTCGCTCCTGTTCTGCTGAATCTAAATCTGCAATAGTATTTAGTATCTCCTCTAGCTTGTTGTTTAACCTGCCAAAGTCATTCAATTTCCATTCTTTGATCTTGTGGGTCAAAGATGTTAGTTTTTGCCAAAATATGGAACTTGAGCTGCCATTGAAAGAGAAAGATTCCCACCAAGACTTTAATTTTTCAAGAAAATCATCTACTTTAAGCCACATAACTTCAAATCTAAAAGGTGGAGGCCCCCAAGAACTTTCATTTGTGTCAAGGAGGAGAGGAATATGGTCTGATATTGGTCGTGGTTGAGCCAATTGCAAGGCTCGAGGGTATTTCTCCTCAAAATCTAGAGAGAGAAGGAATCGGTCTAGCCTGCACATTGATGGGGATTCCTGTCCGTTTGACCAAGTATACTTGGCTCTGTTTAGAGGGGGATCAACTAGATTGAATCGATCAATAAATGATGAAAAATCTTTCATGCTTTTTGTAAGATGGCTACCTCCCTTTTTTTCATTACATCTGCGGATGACGTTGAAGTCACCGCCTAAGACCCAAGGACCTCTAGCAAAAGCATAGACATCATCTAATTCTAACCATAGATCTTACCTTAAAGAAGGTCTATTAGGACCATAAATACTAGTTAGATACCAGTGAAAATGGTCGATTTTGTTGCTGCATTCAATAGTTAGAGAGTAATTAGCTTCCAAGACCGATGAGACCTCAATAGTATCCTTATGCCAAAGGATAAGCATACCCCCCGAGGCTCCATTTGAAGGCAAGGTAATCCAATCGAAATTCCTGGAGCCACAGATTTGTAAGATATCTACTTGGCTACACTGCTCCATTTTAGTTTCTTGAAGTAAAATTATATTGGCTTTAGAGTGATTAATTAGTCTTTTTACCGATGATCGTTTGTTCCCTGCGTTTAGACCCCAAACATTACAAGATAGTATTTATGGGTTCATTGAGGAACGAATTTACCCTTGGCCCGTGATGGGCGGGATACTGAATCTGACATGGTAATTGCGTCTGAAACTGAGACACCTAGCTGCTTTGACTCCCTCACTAGTTTGGAGATCTTGAGTGGTTGTTTTCTACTAAATCCAAGTGGAGATCCGTTGGGGCTTGAGATAGGGGCAGCATGGTTGTCAATCAGTTCGCATGAGGAGGTAATAATAGTTTGTGGTTCGACTAGTATCGATTCGGAAGAGCTATTGTTTTCTTCGTCAAGATAATCAGTTACTAAATCCCCACGAAATAAACCTGAGACAGCTGAAAGACACATATCAGTGAAAACAATTGAATCATGAGAAAGGGGTGTTGTACCTGAGTCTAGGGGCCTTAGGGTCAAAAAGTCCCTGTGTTCCACTTCAGCCTCCTCATGATCTGCATCTTGTAGTAATAGGTTTTTTGAACAATTGAAACCATTGACCTTTGTCACCGAAAAGCTGAAGTGTAGTTTGTCGACTGGGCCATCTGTTTCAAGGAGCTTACGTAGGATCATTTTAGAGAGGTTTTGGTCCAAGGTTAGGGATAGTCTTGCACTGGATCCCAGTGATATCATTCGATCCACTTCCTGATCGATCCAAGAAGTTGCAAGAGATGCTGGAGAATCAGGTTGTGGCACGCATCTCATGGGGACCTGAGAAGAGTTACTCAATCGAATCGGTGAGAAGAGCAGGGTTAAACCTTGGTGATCCGCAGTTAGAGCAGGAGAGATCGCTTGACGAATGTCCATGGATGGTAAAATTATCCTCTGGCAGTTGAAGATTATCTCAGGAGCAGATGATCTATTTTGTGGCGGAAGAATGTTGTTATGGGGATCCGGAGGCTTCTCCGGAAACATTCCTCGAGGCACTGGAGTTGGGTGTGAATAAAGAGGGGTGATCGATTCACAGTCAAAGTCTGGGATACTCATAATAAAGGGTCCCCCTGAAATAAAATCCGTGTTGGTATGAGTTTCTAGATTTGAGTCCACTGAGGGCAGGGAGGGTAGATCAGGAGACTGAGGACGATTTTGGGGCGGATTTAGGGGTTTTTGAACCCATTGCCAATTAGGTTGGTCGTTCTACCTGTTCTTCTGGGCTCTGATTTGGGCTTTTCTAATATTCTTGGCTCTTATTGCCCGTCTACTTGTTGTTTGATTGGTTGAGAATGTGGATGACCCAGTAGATGCATTTAATGTTTTTGAGCGTTCACAACAACCAGAAGCAAACCGTTGACGCTTCTTTTCTATGCTCCTACATATGTCAGACAAATAGGTGTTTCTATCCTTACCAGCTACCACGTCATCATCATCATTCAGCCTTCCAGGTACTGCGAAAACCACCAGCCATTCCTAGTAAGGATCCGCTGGAACGTTAAATTCAACTTGAACTGCAACCCCGAAAGTACCAAGGTGCATTTGAAGATCTATCCATCGAGGAATACTATTGATCCCACTTCTATTTCTTATGGTCATTTTGATGGCTGAGAGATCCGTTAGATTTAAGGTGTCAGTTGAAATAGAGATCAGCTCGCCGCAGAATGCAACAAGTTGGGATATGGTTTCCGTTGACCAGAGTATTAACGGCACACCATAAAAACCTACTTTGAAAAATGAATTACCTCCTATTAGTTCCACCTTGAAGGAGTTCGGGTTCCATTTCCCTATGCGAATCTTTGTAAGGGATTGAGAACTCGGATTCCAGGGTTGTTCTCTGATCATCTCTTTCAAACAAAGCCACCGCCTCATAGTCGTTCATAGGCATTAGATAGAAGGGGTGATGAAAGTTTAGGGAAGATGAAATCTGCTCTCCAACTTCGTCCCAGAAGATGATGACCTGATTGAACTTACAGAAATAGGCGTTGTCCCATTTGTTCAATTGCGAATTAGAGGACGAAGGGCCGTAATCTGGTCTGATAGTGATGGTAGGATGTTGCCTATTGCGAGAAGGGTTGTTTGTCACTTTAAGAGCTGCCTGGTTGCAAACATGGAGTTGATCGGCCTCACTGCCAAGTTTATGATTTTTCCCTCTACGGGACTCTGGAACCCAATTTGGGTTTGATTGTGGTCCCCCGGAATTTGACTGAGTGATAGGAACTTGTTTGGGTTGATTCTGGGGATTTACCTGATAAAGGAGGAGATGGAGAGCTTTGGCCAACTTGGCACAACCTGAACAACATTCTCCGGTTGGTATGAAGAAATTGCAGAGGATTCCCTTTCCATCGAGTCTAGACAAGTTATATGTAAATAGGGACCCATGTTGTTTTGTTGTTTTTGTGCGGTGAACCAGGCAGGGTTATCCGAGAACTTCCAAGTATCCTTGCCCCCATCGTCGCCTCTGATTGCGTCTATAAGAACTCTTTCGAGTTTGCCGGCGAGCTCCCAGGTGAAAGCCCCATAGACTTTTCTATTTTTACTAGATTCGGCAAAAATAATTTGAGTCGAGGTTTTGGTTTGCTTTTTCTGAAAGGAGAAATTTTTTCGGTCGATGATAATAAAAGCGTTGGTTGGATTGAGATTATTGGAGGTGTGGGAAGACATGATTCGAGAATATTCCGGTAAGTATCAAAAATTACCCACAAACATCATAGTCAGAGATCAAAAATTAGTTTGCTTTTTGTTTCAGATCTGATTTCATACCTCCGTTGTGCTGTACCCATTAAGGATGAGAGAAAGAGAAAGAGTGGAGATACCGAGATCTAACCGGAATGACTCCTCGGTGATCGGAAGATCCAATTTCTTTCTTCTCGTCAGTGATCGGAAGATCCCTGATCTTGTGCTAGGATTCCAATCGAACTTCTTCCGCGCCAGAAACCTCTGGAATCTCCTCTTGATCGACCTCTGGAACTCATCGTAATATCCGTCGGCTGGATGCCGTCGGCTTCACCAGTAGACGAAAGACTTGTTCATTTTTCTTTTCTTTTTAAAATAGCATTCCTTCTTCCTATTTTCTAGATCTGTTACTCCTTTCTTGTTCAGATTTATGTACCAGGCTGGATCTACAAACAAAAGAAATCCCCAAGCCAGATCTCTTCAAACTTTCCTTAGATCTGATCGGAAAATGGAAGATCCACACGTCGGAGAAAAGCCGTGCTTGGTATTTGTCGCAAACAACTCTGTCACTACTCACTACTACTGGAGCCGGTTCTATTTTAGGTATTCGCGTCCAAAATCCTTTAGGTCGAAGATTTGATAGCAAGAGCAAGAACTTCCTTGGCCATGATCACTGCAATTTTACCATCCAATTATGAAGAGTCGATCTGGTCGAGGGTTCATGAGTTCCCGTCGTGGATCACGATGAGGGACCGGAAGCTTCTAGAAGCTCTGAAGATCCAAAGATCCATGGACTATTCATGACTTGATAGGAATCTTGTCATTGTTTCAGTCCAATATGACTAGACAAGAGTTATCTTGTAACCGAACATTGTAGCTCATGTACAGTCGTCCGAAAGTGTGATGAACATGGTAGCTCTTGTTCGGTTTGGTATGAGTTCATGTTTGGTCTAGTAGTATGATCGAACATACTACCCGCTGCAAAAAATATTAAGGGTTTCAAATGCAATTTGAACTTCAAAAGATCGAAAAAATTTATTCTAAGTATACGTGCAAACAAGTTTAAACTATAAAATACATGTTATAACTACCATTTGATCGATTTTTGTACATAAATGTTTAAGCAAGTTTAAACCATAAAATACATGTCCTTCTCCTCTCTCTCAAGCAAGGTCTCTCTTTCTCAACCCTAGTAAATGGAATTTGGCTTGGGTTAGGGGTACACAATGGAACAAGATGAAGTTATTACCATGGGTGTGCAAATTGCCAAATACCCCACTTCACACCTTTTCCACATATATTTAGCTCCTAAATTTAACAAATCACAAAACAAATTGAACCTAAGTTCTATTCATAAACACCTCTTTTAAATATTCATTGTATAAAGTGTGGGTGGTTTTCGACTCGATCTCTAGCCACTACGTTCGTTTCAATCAATACCATTTCGTGGATTGAAATACCATTGAATCGAATTCCTGTAGTCCATTCCCTAATGGAAATCATGTGGTGCCAACTACATCACTTGCAATAGATCCAATTTAATTTTCGGACAAAAACATTCTTGAATTTTTTTTTTTTTTTAAATTTGAATTTTTTTTCAGATAATTAGAAAATTTAGTTGTTTTAGAATTTAAATTTATGTTTATAATGTAGGTTTTTTTAACCCACACCTAAGAGAGAAGGTTTTGTTAACCCAATAATAGATAATAGATTGGGCCATATGTTTATAACTAGCCCCCATATCCCGTGCAAGGCACGGGGCATCTTTTAAAAAAAAATTAATTTTTTTATTAGATAATTAAAAAATTTAGTTGTTTTAGAATTTGAGAAGGCTTTTCCTATCTATTATAATATAGATTGGGTCATATGTTTATAATGTAGGTTTTTTTAACCCACAACTAAGAGAGATGATTTTGTTAACCCAATAATAGATAATAAATTTATAATGTAAGTTTTTTAACTCACACCTAAGAGAGAGAATTTTGTTAACCCAAGGCTTCTCCTATAGTATATTATAATATATAGTAGATAATAAATTGGGTCATATGTTTATAATGTAGGTTTTTTTAACCCACGTCTAAGATAGAGGGTTTTGTTAACCCAATAATAGATAATAAATTGGGCCATATATTTATAATGTAGGTTATTTTAACCCTCACCTAAAAGAGAGGATTTTGTTAACCCAAGGCTTCTCTTATAGTATATTATTACTAGCCACAATATCCCGTGCAAGGCACGGGAGCTTCTTTGAAAAAAAAAAAATTGAATTTTTTTATTAGATAATTAGAAAATTTAGTTATTTTAGAATTTGAGCTCCTATAGATTGGGTCATATGTTTATAATGTAAGTTTTTTTAACCCAAATCTAAGAGAGAGCGTTTTGTTAACCCAATAATCGATAATAAATTGGGCCATATGTCTATAATATAATTTTTTGTAACCCACATCTAAGAGAGAGGGTTTTGTTAACACAAGGCTTCTCCTATAGTATATTATATAATAGATAATAGATAATTGATGTAGATTTTTCTAACCCACACCTAAGAGAGAAGGTTTTGTTAACCCAAGACTTCTCCTATAATATATTACTAGCCCCCATATCCCGTGCAAGGCACGGTGGGGG
>MVGT01001395.1:30762-76923 GCA_002174775.1 Macleaya cordata
CTATTAAAAAAAAAATTAAATTTTTTTATTAGATAATTTAAAAATTTAGTTGTTTTAAAATTTGAATTTATGTTTATAATGTAGGTTTTTTTAACCCACACCTAAGAGAGAGGGTTTTGTTAACCTAATAATAGGTAATAGATTGGGACATATGTTTATAATGTAGGTTTTTATAACTCACACCTAAGAGAGAGGGTTTTGTTAACCCATGGCTTCTCCTATAGTACATTACAAGTTTTAAAGCCCGTACTATGTACGACAATCGTTTTTTAAAATTAGGCTAATAAATATAATTTAATTAGTATGATTTTTAATATTGTCATATTAATTGTTATTACTAATTTAAAATAGAAAGAGAAATAACTACATGAAGGACATATAATAAAAGAATTTATAACATTTATCCTTGTACATAAGATTTGTAACATCTTATATTAGTATTGGTTTCATTACTTTAGTAAGGCATGTCAGTAATAGCTATAGTAATAGTGACCTTAATTGATTTGTACATTATGTATACAATAGATTTGTAAGCCGTTCATTTTATTAATAAGTTTAAACCAATATTATATGGGGTTAGATATTTTAAAAATGTATTTTCGATTGAGGATGATCTAAATCGTGATGAGAGTATCCTCAATAAATCAGATCATCTCTATGTAAGTCCCACATGGAGCTTGTATTAAAATATGAAAACTATATATATTAACATTTGTTTTAGGAAAAAAAAGAGTTTTTGAATTTTTACCCAAACAATTTCATCAAAAGAAAACTAATTAATTTATAACTTTATACAGAATTTTCAAAAGTGACTATATGCAACCACACTTGTTCGTTATGTCACTACATAACTTCCAAATGTAATATTTTTATATATATCGACAAATGCCATCTTCATTCTAATTAAAGAAATTCTTCTTTTTGTTTATTCATCTTCTTCTTCTTTTCTTTTTTTTTTTTGTAAAAAAATGGAACTAATAAATACTGAGATAAATTAGATTTTTAGAATTGTTATTTAAAATTGTACCTTATAATGCATCACTTACTATGTTAGGGACGTAGAAAATCAAATAGGGAACATCAAAAGATAACAATCTCTCACCGAATAACCCTATTGAATATAAATAAAAATTATATTGCAATTGTTATATATATTCTTGTTTTAGCTGGCGTTTTAGGAGAGAAAATTGAGAAATTTTTTATCTAACATAATTTTTCATGGTTCTTTTCACAACAATCAAAATTTAATTCTTGATCGGTGAAGAGATTCTTCGGGCCTGTCATATATATCTGAAAAAAGATAATCACTTAATTCTACTTTCACGAAAATCATGCTCAATCAATAATAATAATCCTTAGTTACATTATTATCCGAATAACATGATCCACTTACTCAAAATTTGTAGTATTTTCGATCATTAAAAAATAAAAAGTGAAAACTCAATAAAATAATGTCTTGGATAGGATGAAAAAAGTGATTGAATTAAATTTATTTAATTACTTATTAAAATAAAGCAAAATATATACAAATGATTGAGTCTACTTACCAGACAATACTAGCACAAAACTGAAATTTCAAATCCTTTTTACCGATTACTAATTCCTGCAAAGCAAAACAAAAATATTTAATTTACTAAAATTAAATATAATTTAATCAGAGAGAGGTTCGAGTGCAAAAAGAGAAGAACTAAAAATAATACATGCTAACATTAAAAAGAGAAGAGAGATATACCTAAAAAGCACAAAAAATCCCTACATCACACTCTATTTATAATAGAGGAGTTAATTAATCAACATAATATTGGGTGAAATTTGTAACAACTAATTGAATGGGTATTATTAGTTATATTTTAGAATTGCAATTACTAATTTAGAATGTCTATTATTATTAATTTTGTATGTGTGATTACTAATTTAACTATTATTAATTTCGTAATAGGTAATTAAACTTGGGTATATAATTGATTTTAATTAGTAATTGAGAAATCTAATGGATCTTCTTTGCCGCTACGAGGCCTCTAACGCTGATGTGTCACTCATTGAGGCTTTCAAGGCTAATGTGTCACACTCATGGTTTCTCTCCTCACCTCCTATCTCATTAATTCTCTTTAATTAGTCATTTATCATATTAATTAAGCTAAACAAATAAAATTTTCATCTACTTAAATTCCCCCTAAATTATCTCTCCAAAATTTGTTCTCTCATTTTTATTGATTCCATTTAATTGGTCACTAATTACGCATTAATTACATAATAATTGTCATAATTACTCCCAATTTTTAAGATTGGTTAGCATTAAATAAACTGAAACGTCCATGAGTTTTTTCATGTGTTTTTGTTTGTCGTAGTTTGTGTCAAAAGTAAGCTCAAGAATATATTTGTAACTTGAGTTTGAGTCTAGAGAATCTTGGGTCGAATCGCTTGAAGAAATCTATAAAGGCTCCGAAAAACTCAACTCACCACCGAAAAATATCCTAGGATGGCAAGAGACTTAGAGAAACTAAGTACCATAGGTGGTTAGATCATTAGAGTGTTTTCCACACTTTAATTTATCTTAAAAAATATTTTTAAAGAAAAATAACTAAATATGGGCTGTTTGGTTTCGAAACCAAAATATATAAAACTGATGGGTATTTTAATACAGGAAACAAGCTTGTTGATTTCGAAACCAAATTTTATCTGATGACAGATGAAGTTTGGTTTCGAAACCAAACTTGTTGGTTTCGAAACTAAATCTCATCTGATAATATGTGAAGTTTGGTTTCGAAATCAAAATTGTTGCTTTCGAAACTAAAAAACCAAAAAACCATCAGTTACCTTTTGGTTTCGAAACCAAAGGTATTGCTTTCGAAACCACAAACCAATCTTCTTGGTTTCGAAACCATCACCCAGATTCAAACTTTTCTGGCGACTTTTTGAGCTTTAAAGAGATTCTTTTTTCAACTTTTTGCACATTCCCACATAAACATGTCTTAGTAGGTTTATTGGTGCGTGGGAAACATTCATGAGTGGGATAAGAGGGATAATGGAATGACATCCCATCTCATATGATGATGTCCAAGAATAAACTTGTTTATTCTGGTTTAGATCTGGACATTTCACTATAAATAGGGGTTGATCTTTCATTGTTCAAATCAACCAATCACCCCTAACCTCAACAAGTGCTTGGAGAGTTTAGCTCGAAATTTATTGTTGAACTTGGTTCAAATCCCTCCCATTTCAAACCAAAAACTCTATTTTTGTGTACCGGTGGATTTTCGGTGGTTGAGCTTAGAGTGTCAAGCTCGTGGTGATATACTCGAGGAGTCGAGTTTTGGTTCAAGGTGCAGAACTTGCGGAGTTCAAGTTAGAGGTGCATCACTGTCCACTAAAAGGCAAATTCGTGGAGTTCAAATTTGTGGAAGAACTGTACACCGTAGCTATTGGAACGTAGAGGGAGTCGTAATTCGTGTCAATCGAGTGGTAAATCGGCTTGTAAGTTTTTATTTACTTTTAATGGATTCTTTTCTGGACTAGGTCCCGGGGTTTTTCCCAGTTTAGGTTTCCTCGTAAACAAAATCTTTTGTGCATATTTTCACACTTTTTATGAGATTGAATTATTCGATTCTTGTTCTTAATTCTGCATATTAAGAATCGAATAATTAAGTCAATACTCTTGTTGGAGATTATTATTTTGTTATTTATCACCTTTATAATTTTATTAGGTGATTGTGTGATCCTTAACCGTAGTCATATTGACATACGGTTAAGTCAACTAAAACCGTAGGACATTTAGACTTTCAATTGGTATTAGAGCAGGTTCACTTGCTAGGTTTAACAACCTAAGTGTGATCCGTGTTGTGACTAAAAGGATTCACAAAGAGAAGGTAGTGCTGTAAACAAACTACCATTGCTCAATGGTAGCAACTATTTTTACTGGAAAGCTAGAATGAGGGCTTTCCTAAAGTCCCTAGACCAAAGAGTTTAGAGAACTGTAGAAGTAGCTTAGACTCCTCCTACCATGATGACTGGTACCGGAGACAACTCTAGGGAAATTTCCAAATCGAAAGACCAATGGACTTAGCCACTAGAAATAGTAAAGCACTCAATGCTATCTATGCAGATGTCACCGCCGACGAATTTCGTCGCATCTCTAATTGTGAAGTAGCCAAGGAAGCATGGGATATTTTAATAATCACCCATGAAGGTATTAGGACTGCTAGAATAGTAAAGCTTCAAATGTTAACTACCCAATTTGAAACTATTAGAATGGATGACAATGAAACCTTTGATGAATTTTATGCTAAATTGAATGACATTGTCAACAACTCCTTTGCATTGGGTGAAGTTATTTCTAACTCCAGAATAGTTAGTAAAGTTTAGAGATCTCTTCCCGAGAGATTTCAAGTTAAAGTACGCGTATTGAGGAGAATAAGGATATTGATGCTATTCTCCTTGGAGAACTTGTAGGGAATTTAAGGACATTTGAGGTTAGTTTCAAATCTTCAAGGAAATCAAAGAACATTGCTTTTATAGCTTCAAAAAGCTCCAAGGAAGAGAATGACCTCTCTAGTGATGAAGAAATGGCTCTTCTCACAAGACAATTCAAGACCTTCTTGAAGAACAAAAAAGAGAAGTTTCAAAAGCTAAGGTTTGGCTCATCTTCCAAAATAAGGCCTCATGAAAAATTCAAGAACTTTGACAAAAAGTTTGAGAAGAAGAATTCCACAGAAGTACAATGCTTCAAATGTCATGGCTTTGGACACATGGCTAATGAATGTCCAAAATAACGCTCCGGCCAAAGTCAAGAAAGTAATAAAAGTCACACTACACGATTCCGATTCATCCTCCGATACTAGTGAAACTAGTGATGAAGAAAGCAAAGAGGAAATGAACGCTATGACTGCAACTATCTCACAGATTTTTAAAAATGCTGACACTTCTAGTGAACATGAGGAGAGTGATGAAGAAATAGATCCAGAAGAATTGTGTGCTAATATCCTTAAAAAGTGCATGGATTCATCTAAAGATAATAAGGTGTTGAATGAGAAGTTGACATTCATTCAAACTGAACGAAATGAAGCCATGATTAAGTTGCAAGAAAGTTCCATCAAAACAAAACAACTTGAAGAGGAGATCTTAAGGCTACTTATAAAGATTAATTCTCTTGATTTGGATCTTAGGGAAGCCTTAGATAAAATCAAGTCTCTCGATTCCACTCTTGCCTCAACCAAGAAAGACTTGATCTTATCAAATGCTTGTTAGATAAATTTAATCATAGTTCTAATTTTATATCTAACTTGTTGAATGCAGCCAAAACTGCAAATGATAAGAAGGGATTGGGTTATGATGCTACAACTAGTTCCAACTCACCACAAACAACAAAGTTTGTGAAAGCCAAGGAGCAACATGCCCAAAAGATTCCTCCAAAAAGCATACTCGCTCAAATCAGCAAAAATCTGGGTAAGACAAAAGACATATTTTGCTGAAGTGTGTTCTTATTGTGGTGTTTTAGGCCACTTGCAAAATACTTGCAAATTTTATATGGAAGATGCTTTCAATGAACAAAGAAAAGCAAATCTGCTCTATCAATACAAAGAATTGCAAGCAAAAGCAAAGAACTTATTCGGTGAGATCTCAAAACTCACAAGGAATACATAAGGTAAAGTACCCAAAGGTAAAACTCCTCACAACTCAAACAAGGAACCTACTAAAACTAAGGTAGTTGTTCCTAAAACCACTAAACCCATTCTAAATAGCACCAAAGAAAAACTGTGCGGGTTAAGAAAAGTGAGAAAAAGGCTAATGTTGCTTTTATTGCTTATAAAACTCACTTGATTGGTTTCTTGATAGTGGTTGTAGCAGGCACATGACTGGTGACAAATTATGCTTTAGTCACTTCAAAAGTCATGTTAGAGGAGTTGTAACATTTGGTGATGGTAGCACTGCCTATGTCAAAGGTAAATGTACAATTAAGTTACCCGGTGTACCGGAAATCAAGGATGTACTCTATGTTGAAGGTATGAAAGCTAACCTTTTAAGTATTAGCCAAATTTGTGACACTAACTATTCTGTGAATTTTACCTCCGATGGTTGTGAAATCATGAATGGTGATGCTAAATGTGTTATGATTGATAGGAGATCTAGTAGTAATTGTTATATGATTGATGCATCTCCTAACCTTGCATGCAATTTGTCTAAACTTGATACTACTTACCTTTGGCACCAAAGACTAGGTCATATCAACTTCAAAGACCTAGCAAAGATTGCTAACAAGGGGTTAGTACGTGGGCTGCCTAAGGTAAGTAAAAATGTTGATGGAATATGTGGACCATGCCAAAAGGGTAAACAAACTAAAAGTCCACATAAATCATCGAAAGATGTGGCTACCACCAAACCATTACAATTAATTCATATGGATCTTATGGGTCCTATTAGAACTGAGAGTATTGGTGGAAAGCGATACATCTTGGTCATGATTGATGATTTTTCTAGATATGCTTGGATTGCTTTTCTTAGAGAAAAATCTGATACTTATGATGAATTTTTTATTATATGCCAGTGAATTCAAAATGAATAAGATTTCAAGATCAAACGGATAAGAAGTGACCATGGTACAGAATTCAAGGACTCAAAAGTTGAAGATTTTTGTGACAAAAATGGCATAAAGCATGAGTTTTCAACACCCATAACTCCTCAACAAAATGGAGTTGCTGAAAGAAAGAATCGTGTGATTCAACAAATGGTTGGAGTGCTTCTGCATAGCAAAAATCTAGCACAATAGTTTTAGGGTGAAGTTGTTTTTACTGCATGCTACTTAGTTAACAGAGTCTATCTAAGACCCAAAATTCTCAATACCCTATATGAACTTTGGTTTAGTAAGAAACCAAATTTAAGTTACCTTCGTGTTTTTGGGAGTCCATGCTACATCCTTAGAGATAGAGAAAATGTTGGAAAATTTGACTCCAAAAGTGATGAAGGAATATTCATTTGGTATGCCACAAAAAGACCGAAACCATCATGGAATCTATTAATGTTATTATTGATGATTCTAACATCTCTTCCCCTTCAGATGCAGCTGAAGAAGACAATCTTGCTGAAGGTAAAACTGTGAAAACTGAAATTGATTCAGATAATGATGATGATGCATTTACCTCCCAAGAGTCGGATGAAAAACAGGATACTCCACAAGACTTGACTACAAATGGTCAAGTTATTGAACTTGGAAATACTCCTCAAGACCATCCAACCACATAGGCTCAATGACTACATAATCCCAATGATATTATTGGAGGGACTGAAACCGGTGTTCAAACACGGAGACAAGTTCGAAACATTGTAAATCATGTATGTTATGTTTCCATGTATGAATCTACTAATGTGGTTGATGCTTTGCATGATGAAAATTGGATACAAGCAATGCAAGATGAGCTTAGTCAATTCACAAGACAAGAAGTGTAGAGTCTTATACCTCGTCCAAAGAATACCAATGTTATTGGTACCAAATGGATCTTCAAGAACAAATTTGATGAATTTAGAACTGTTGTGAGAAACAAAGCTAGACTTGTTGCACAAGGGTACTCTCAAATTGATGGTATAGACTTTGATGAAACCTTTGCTCCGGTCACAAAACTAGAGTCCATAAGGTTGCTTTTAGTGGTTGCTTGTCATTTAAAATTTAAACTTTTTCAAATGGATATCAAAACAGCCTTTCTAAATGGCATCCTACAAGAAGAAGTGTTTGTAGAGCAACCTAAAGGATTTGAAGATCCCATCAATCCTAATCATATCTACCGATTGAAGAAAGCCCTGTATGGTTTGAAACAAGCTCCAAGAGCATGGTATGATAGATTGACTACTTTTCTTCTTAGAAAAGGATACTCAAGAGGGGGGCTGATAAAACCATGTTTATTAAATGGGCTAAAAATGATGTTCTTGTTGCTCAAATCTATGTAGATGACATAGTGTTTAGTTCTACCTCAAGCAAACAAATTGAATCCTTTTCAAATCTAATGAGTAAAGAATTTGAAATGAGTATGGTTAGAGAACTAACCTTCTTTCTTACATCGTAGGTTAAGCAACAAAAAATGGGATATTTATATCTCAATCAAAATATGCCAAGGATCTCGTAAAGAAGTTTGGCATGGAAACTGCAAAAGATGTTCGCACACCGATGGAAACCACTACAAAGTTAACAAAGGACTTAGCTGGACAGGAAGTAGACCAAAAATAATATAGAAGCATGATAGGGAGTCTTCTTTATCTTACAGTTAGTCGTCCTGATATTTCTTTTAGTGTAGGTGATTGTGCTCGCTATCAAGCAAAACCTAAAGAGTCACACTTAACTGTAGTCAAACGAATCATTCAATATATTAAGGGAACTCTTGATTTTGGCTTGTGGTACATTAATGACACAAATTCTAAAATAGTGGGCTATTCTGATGCATATTAGGCTGGCAATGTTGATGACAGAAAAAGTATTTAGGAGGCTGCTACTTTATTGGACACAACTTGGTAGCATGGCAAAGTAAGAAACAAAATTCTCAATTCTTGTCAAATGCTGAAGCAGAATACATTGCTGCAGGATCATGTTGCACTCAATTGCTTTGGATGAAACAAATGTTATCTGATTATAGCATTGAACATGATACTATGACTGTGCTTTGTAATATACCAGTGCCATTGATATTGCTAGGAATCCAGTGCAACACTCTAGGACTAAACATATTAACATAAAATATCACTTCATTTGCGATTTAGTTGAAAATAAGGTGATTTGTCTTGAGTTTGTTCCTACTAAAAAATAATTGGCTGATTTATTTACAAAACCTCTGGATGTTCTTGGGTTTGAACTCTTTAAAAGATCTATTGGTGTGACTGTTATTGACTAATTGTTTTCTTCTCGCTCCTTCCCGTTTTTGCATTGCATATCATTTGGGTTGAAGAGTGAGTCGTGTTTAATAGTTTGCTTTCAAAACTCTACATTCTAATATTTGTGATTTTAAGTGTTCTTCTTGTTTCAAACGGCTATCTTTTGTTGAATGCTTGAACATATAAGCGATTTCACAGATTTAATTTGATTTGCCTTATTTTGATATAGCTTGTGAATCTCTACAATAAATCCACATACTCTCTTGACTGATCTATTGGTTCTTGTGCACATAAGGAGTCTCTTGAGTAAGTGTGATTTTATCCTAGTTGGATCGTTGGATGGGTTGAAAATAAAGCTCATGATTCATTGATGGAATGAACCAGCAGGTTGGACTATCTCTCTAGGATTTGGTGTTCAAATAAAGTGCTGAAATTGTTTTTTATCTTATTCATATTTATCACCAAAATAGTAAGCTCTCGTAAAATAACTTGAGCTTAGTGAAACACCAAAAAAGTGAGTTCTCATAAAAAAATGTTGAACTCGGTGTTAGAACAAAAAAAAAGAGTGAGATCCCGCAAAAAGATTGGGAACTCGATGTTCTTGTCTTCATCTTGACCTCATGGTGATTCACTTGATTCCAATACGGGTACTTTCTTGGAAGCGTCTCCTCAGATAAGAGTCGCTTACAAGTTCAAGGAAGATATTGGTGTCTTGTTGATAATCCATGTCTCGTGTTCTTGAGTACCTCAAAATTTCTATCTTATGCTCAAACATGAAGGTCATTTTATAGGGTGCAAAGTGAGATGGTTCTTTCATGCTGGGTAAGGTTCAGAAGAAATCAGTAATATGAGCATTCTTATCTTATCTTCCTTTTAGGATGATCTCACACAAAGATATTATTCTCTCAACACACACACATTCATTGATCATCTATAAGAATATTGTGGTGTTACCTATTTTGAGAATCAACAAGGCTTTATTTGAATAAGGTTTCGAAACCGAATTGTACCTGGAGACATTTTTTGTCTTCAGTTTCGAAACCAAAACATTTGGTTTCGAAACCATCGCCATTTTTCATGATATCAGGGGCAGTTTAGGGCTTTTTAAAAGAGTGTTTTTAAAAGGGGTTTCGAAACCTTCTCATTTCTATTTGTCTATTTTAGTTTCGAAAGAAGAGAGAAAGGATTTTTAAGGGTTTTCAAGGATTTTGGATCGTTTGGCTAGGGTTTCACGCGTTTCGAAGATCTTTATTCGCGGATTTTGCGATTTTGGTAAGCCTTCATCCTCTTCCTTCGTTCTTCATTGATTTCCTTCTTGAAACCCTAGTTTTTCCTATCGTTTTATTAGATCATGTCTTCAAAATTACCAACCTCTTTATCCCCTACTTCCTCCAACCCAAAGAGGCCAAGATCCTCAACGGGTTCTTCACAATCCTTCGTTTGTCCTAGAACAAAAGAGAAGTTTTTTACTCGGTGGATTGTTACAAGCTTTATATCCAAAACTTCCAAAAACGTTCCCTCGTTGTTGGAAGAGAAGTAAATTGACACAAGTATGTCATTCTACAGGAAATTCATTCTAGGTTTAATTTTCGTAATTAGGATAGATTGTTTAATGGTTTAGGGAATGCCTACCCAAGACTTGTTCGAGTATTTTACTCAAATTTTCACCACATTGATGAAAAGGGATTCAAGTTTTCCACCATGGTATGTGGGAAACACTTTGTGGTTGATAGTCCTCTCATTGCAACTCTATTGGATTTCCAAGATGAGGAGGATGCCATTCGATTCCCGCCTCTTTGTGATCCTGATGAAGAGTACACTCTAGGTACTCATACCATTGCTGAAGAGTTGGCTGGGGAAGTATTTGATTGGGAGAATGACTTCCCAGCTAAGAGATGTACCTTGTTTCAAAGGGTATTGGAAAACATAGTCGCCACCAATATCTATCCATGTTCAGAGAATCGTAGTAAGCTTAGTGATACAATGACTGAGTTCTTATATCATTTGGGAACAAAAACCAAGCTTAGGATGGCAGATTTCATTGTGTATCAAATGATCACTATAAACAAGCACGCCACTTGAGCTCACTTGCTCCCATTTCCCAAACTCATTGAGAGGATCCTTCTTCATTTGAGGTTATTATCCCTGCTCAAGAGGCCGCCCTTGAGGCTATGAGCACTATCTCTGAATCAACTGTTAAGAGGATTAAAGGGCATTTAAAGTTCACAGAGGAGCCAGCTCCTGCAGTTGTTTCAGATCCATCCGAGCCAGCTCCTCCTAGCACTACTACAACAATTGCCACTTCACAGGCTACTAGGAGAGAACTCAGAAGACAAGGACGGATAGCTCAAGCTCAGGCCACCAACACCATTCTAGCTTACATGAAGCTGCTTGTACCAGTTGTGATTGTCATTGCAGCTAAAATAGGTGTTGAGGGTATACCTGAAGTGCCTGATAAGGAGAGATCCAAGACTAGCCATGATAGCCCAATGGAGCCCGAGGATGAAGCTGAGGATGATGACTCTTCTGATGACTCCTCCAATGATACTGATGATGATGGAGATGAGAGTGTTCCTCAGGGAGCCTCTGTTGATGTTGGTGAGGAGTCCTCCAGTGATACTGCTAGTGCTGAGATGGACAATTAGATTCTACTCTCTCTTTCTTATCTAAGTTGTGAATAATACTTAATCTTTTATTTTTCATTTGCGACTTCATCGTTTACTTTCTAAAACTTTATTATCTGGTTTTGAAACTTTGAACAAATGATAGATGATTAAATTTTATTTAGTAAATGCATAGTTTGTTTCCTTTCTCCATATATGTGCCTCAAAGTATCTTCTTGTAGGAATTGACTTTTCTTACATTTGTCTATTTCTGACAAAAAGGGGGAGAAGTGATTATAGTTCAGAATGATTAAAATGCAGAGAGATTGTATAAGTATGGGGGAGAGAATTCATACATATAGGGGGAGTGGTTGAATTCTCCTATTTTCATTGCAGGGAATTATTTTTTTCATATGAGTATTACCTTACTTTGGTGTGAATTTGAATTTTTGCAGGAAACTCTTGAAAGACTACTCCTACAGTTTTGATGTCATATTATGGGGGAGTTTTTGTCTTTCTGTATTTTGAGTTCATTGTAAGAGAAATTATGCTGTAATGGGGAAGGGTTATTTTGTTGTGTTTCTCTTATAATAGTTTTTGTCACGAAATCAACAAAGGAGGAGATTGAAAAGTCCATGAATTTTCTCATGTGTTTTGTTTGTTGTATTTCGTATCAAAAGTAAGCTCAAGAATGTATTTGTAACTTGAGTTAGAGTCCAGAGAGTCTTGGTTCGAATCGGTTTGAAGAAATTTACAAAGGATCTGAAGAACTCAACTCACCACCGAAAAACATCCGATGATGGTAAGAGACTTAGAGAAACTAAGTACCGTAGGTGGTTAGATCATTAGAGTGTTTCCCACACTTTAATTTACCTTAAAAAATATTTTTAAAGAAAACTAACTAAATATAGGTTGTTTGGTTTCGAAACAAAAATATATAAAACTAATGGGTATTTTAATACAGGGAACAAGGAGTTTCGAAATCAACACGAAATTTTATTTGATGACAGATGAAGTTTGGTTTCGAAACTAAATCTCATCGGATAACAGATGAAGTTTGGTTTCGAAACTGAACAGTTTGATTTCGAAACCAAAATTATTGGTTTCGAAACTAAAAAACCAAAAAACCATCAGTTACCTTTTGGTTTCGAAACCATCGTCCAGATTCAAACTTTTCTGGCGACTTTTTGAGCTGTAAAGAGATTCTTTTTTAACTTTTTGCACATTCCCACCTAAGCATATCTTAGTTGGTTTATTAGTGCGTGGGAAACATTCATGAGTGGCATAAGAGGGATAATGGAATGACCTCCCATCTCATATGATGATGTCGAAAAATAAACTTGTTTATTCTGGTTTAGATCTGGACATTTCACTATAAATAGGAGTTGATCTTCCATTGTTCAAATCAACCGATCACCCCTAACCTCAACAAGTGCTTGGAGAGTTTAGCTCGAAATTTATAGATTCCAAGCTTGTTGAACTTGGTTCAAATCCTTCTCATTTCAAACCAAAACTCTATTTTTGTATGCCGGTGGATTTCCGGTAGTTGAGCTTGGAATGTCAAGCTCGTGGTGATATACTCGAGGAGTCGAGTTTTGATTCAAGGTGCGGGACTTACGGAATTCAAGTTGGAGACGCATCACTGTCCACTTAGTACACAAGATTTTCAATAAGACTGAAATACCTTTTTTAAAGCTTTTTTAATCTGTTTAGTCCTTGTTAAACTTTTTTAAATCTATTATATTTACCTTTATTATATTTCTCAATCACCTTTTTTGTCTTCTTAAACTGTGCAGTTGTATGAGAGAAAAAATTAGTTACTTATTTTATTTTTAAAATTCAAAATATTATCTCTTAAACTATAATTCAAGTTTTGACGAAATTCATATATTTGGAAAGCACTTTTCGAGAACTTCAAAACTAGACCAGTCAATAAAGGTTTTTGAAAAAAAAAATCACGAAATTTATGCATATTTTGTGCAAAAATATTTTTGCCTACTGTTTTGAGTAGCATATTTTAGACCTGGCAACGGGTCATCCGCGGGTCGACCGTAGGCGGTTTAGCGGATAGGCGGGTCAATTTTATGAAACCCTAACTCTGACTAGTTTATGAAACGGGTCAATTTATCAAACTCTAACCCTAATAGGGTTGACCCTATCCCTGACCCTAGTGACCCTAAATTTTTCCAAGCACTTAATAAAAAAAATTGCTAATGTCGATCTTGTCGGCGATTAGAAGCTTGCCGGTGAATTGACTCAGTTCCCCCTCCACCACCTGAAATCCAAAATTCATGAGACCTTTTGGCAAAAGCTACAAGAACAAAAGAGAAGATTTTAAAATCAAATTTAATATTAAAAAAAAACCCAGATGGTGACATTAAACATAACTGTTTCCCATCTCTTTTTTGTATTCTTCTTTTTTTTTCTCACTACTGCATTATTTCTTTCTTCCCCTTTTTATTTTCACTTTCACTATCAGTCCCCCAAATCAGTAAATCACTATGGATATGTCATATGTTTTCAAGAGAAAGAAGAGAGAGAGGAAAGAAATAAGTTTATTAAAGAGTTGTATGGAAGATTTAAAGACGAATCGCGTGTGTGACAACATGCCAATCGGTGGTTTTACTAAAACTTGACACTGCCCAAATTGGTAGTTTCCATGGGTGTTTTTTTATCTATATCCTTCTTGCTTGATCTATCTCTTAATCGTGTTGTCTTCTGCATCTCCAAGTTCCTTCTTCCTTTGAAACAATCAAGAAGAGGCAACCAGCGGAAGTTCTAACCAGGTGAATCTCAAATCTGCAACTTTAACAAAAAACATACCTGAGAGACCTGAAAGAAAGAAGACCAGCAGCCACGTCGCGTCGAAGAAGAGCAGATCTGAGATCTGCGACTCTCGCCGGTGTTCTTTAACTTGGAAGGTGCAGTTTTCATTTTTTATCCTTTCCCTTCTTTACCGTTCCCACTTTCGGTCTTTCCCCCTTCAAATAAAAACCTAATATACTAATACAAGTATACTTACACAAGTATACTTACACAAGTATACTAACACAAACAGATCAGTAAAAACCAAAAAAATTTGGCGGATCACGGGTTATCCACGAATTTGGCGGGTTGACCCGTTTATTAACTGGTCAGAAAATAGGAACCCTAACCCTATCCGTTTAGCTGGCGGGTCGGATTAGGGTAGGGTCAGGCGGGCCGGATTAGGGTAGGGTTGGCGAGTCACGGTTCAAATTGCCAGCTCTAACATATTTTGACAAAATTTGTATATTTAGAAAGTATTCTTCGAGATCTTCACTTTTTATTTTAATGTTACCTAGTTTGAGACTCGAAAATTTGAATTTGGATGCAATCTAGATAAAATGTACTAGTTGTAGTTTTCTGTTTATTTGTGCAAAAATATTTTTTCATGTTTTACGCAAAAATATTTTTGCATAAATTTTTTTTTTTTTTGCAAAAAAGTATAGTTGTGTGGTCTCATTTCAAAGATCTCCATGAATGCTTTTCAAAAATGTAAATTTTATAAAAAATAGATTTATATTTTTAATGTTATGCCAATTTTTGTGAAAAAATAAAATAAAATAAAATAGTCAATTGGTAGCACATGCAATGATAACTTTGAATTAGTTAAAGGGCAACTTTGTCCAAACTTTGTTTTTGAACTAAATAGACTCATTATTTTTGGTGGACTAAATGGACTCAAATAAACCCAAATTGGGTTTTTTTTTTTTACGATCTCCCTATTATTATTCTGGTTTTGGTCTATTAGTTTCAACTGTAGCTCTATTGGAAATTTTTGATAGAGCATAGATTACCACCCATTAAACAATTCACTTGACTTTAGGCTTATAGAACTAAGGATCATATTATTGAAAGGAATCACAATCAAAATACATGCATGGAACCTGGTTGCTTTACAAACAAAGAAACAAATTTCATAATCAATATGCAACTTTTCTTACCAATCACACTGCCATTGAATTTAACCTTTCTTTAGATGCTGCCAGTTACATTCTAAATATAAGCTACTTTTCAGTGCTAAGGTTTTAAAGCAGAACCATATTAAGAATCAAACAGTATTCTTCAATCCTCACTAACCTTTCATAATCCTAGATCTTATCAGCCGGTCGGGATGGCCTGAGGCCATATCTTCTCATGAAAGCTGTAATCTAAACTGTATTATTATTTGGGTGATGATCATGGTACTGGAGAAATAACTGAACTCCTTTTCAACTCATATTGACTACTAAGGAAGATCTAAAACTACATTATAATACAAAATAACTAACATGTATTTTTCTTTTCCACAAATAAAGAGGAAATGTAATTTTCTTCCTTCTTGGTTGGTAGTTAACATGCAATTTCACATAACATTAATGTTTTGGTAGAATTCTGCAATATAAATACAAACTAAAGTCTTGATTTACCAGATTTTGTACCAGGAATCTGTAACGCATCATAATGGCCAAATCCATGATAGAGAACTCTAATTGGATCCTCCTTCCCATATTCTTGACCGTACTCTGCAATGCTTATCAGGCCTCCAGCATTCTCATCATACATGTACACAGTGATTGGCATCCTACAGATGTTGCGGCACAAACATAGTTTCACATAACTTTCTTTTAGTTAGTATTTCACAGTGGTGGCTTAAAATGGAAAATATCGGTGGAGAGGCTTGGCCAAATTTGGCCAATCTCTAAATGATATATGAATATAGCCAGGTGGAATTTGAGAGTGGGGCAAGATTTGAGAATGAGCTTGAAACTGGGTCAGGTTTGAGTGTGCTTGAAAATGGGGAGAGGTTTGACAGTGTGCCCAACACTGGGCGGGGTCTCCGAAACAGCCTGCTCCAGGGACTAGCTGCACTTTGAGAGTTCGCCTGATGTTGGCCAGCCTTTCAGAGTGTGCCTCATTCAATCGATTGGCCATTTTTTGTTTCTATTTACTTTTGAATTTGCTAAATATACCAATTCAGCATTGTGGTTGAATTAATGATTTAGCCAATGATTGGCCATTTTTACTCTATCCACTGAATATTTAGCATATCACACTAGAAATGAGATGCTTTAGCCTTTAACTGTGAAGTTAAATTTATAAGGTTACTTGATCTGGGAAGAGAATATCAGATGCATTGAGCAGGAACAAAGGCTTTAAAAGTGCATGTCAACCATACACACCCACTTTTGTAACAAATAAATGTTAAGGTTTATATATCCACAAAAAAAGAGAATAAAAGAAAAGAGACTAACCGGAGAACATGTGAGGCCATGAACAACTCAGGCTCGCCACCCCATACGTGAGGCTTCCTAATCTGTGAAATGTATGTGTCGAAATCACCTTCAACAAACCTGTGCAAAATAATGGTTCCATCAAATGTATGCCCACAAGGGATGATTTCGATGTCCATGAGCTTGCCAGTTCCCAATAGAATCTAAGGTATGCCAACAGACTGCTAGACTCCATATCAATTGGTTCATCCAACACATGATACAACTCCAACCTATTTTATCAACATTATGTCTAAAAATTGTAAATAAGACACAAATTCACAGCTTACCATTCTGTTTCTTCTCGTCTTCTAACAAACTCGTCCGCAACCTGCAAAGACTCAGCAGATACAGACAAGTACTTGAGAACACCATTGCACATCAAAGTCTTTCACACAAGCTTTCAAATTGAAACCCAGAGCCTTCGGGAACAAAAGAAGCAACACTTGAATACTGATATTCATCAGAGAAAGAACAAAAAAAGAATTGATTTAACTTTATGACAATGGTGAAGTGGCAAGGGAATCATCATTGGAAAAATCTTGTATAAGACCCCCATCCCCCTTTCTTAGAAGACAACATTATCCCATGCTTTGGAAATTTCTTTAGAAAATTCCAGCACTTTATGCACCAGGGAGTCACTTCAGTACCTGGGACTACATTCCCAGGATGAAAAAGGTATTATCCTTACATTGAAAGTGTCAACGTTAACTCACAAGCGCCACTTCTCACTGTGGATTAATCCGGAGAGGAGCAACAGCTTCCGTAAGTAACTACTCAAATAAAGATATTCTTACTAGAGTTGTGAACACATACTCTGGCGCGCAACTCATCCGCTAATTCTTTCTGAAGGATCTCAGTTGGAGATGGTTTTCCAGAACGTAGACAAGCCCCATGAGCCACAGAGCGGAACAAACATCTTCCATCTCCAGGTATGCCTGCAGGATAAGCAGTATTCATCTACATCAAGACCACATCTGACGGAAATTGGAAATCGATCACTTTGCAAAGGATAAGTTAAAGTATGGAGACTTTAATATACCATAACAGAAGAGGTAAAAAGCTCCACATATCTGTTTACTAAAACAAATACAATATAATATAAAAAATAGTCCATGTTAATGTGAATAAGAAAGTACTGCTCACCAGTTATAGAATAATCAGTGTAAACCTTCTTCCCATGGGAAGAGCTGACCAAGGACGAATCACATTCATCCTTTTCATTTTTTTCCTCCCTAGCTGATTCAGCATATACTGGTTTTGAATTCGAAAAGCACACGAACGTCCCAAAAATAACGCCCACGGAGGCAGCTCCATGAAGCCAAGTTGCAGGTCCTCTTTCCCATCTGATTTTGGTAACCATTTCTTGTTTTGGCAACGAAAGCCTCAAACTCGTGTTTTGACATGGCAATGAAATTCCCAGACAACCTGTCTGGTTTCCCGTACAGCTTACTAAACTCTTGACGATTAATGATTGTGAGTTACTTCTCTGTTTGGAGAAGCTAAAAACAGAACTGCATCCTTGAAAAGCTTGAGAGCCACTAGAAGATGAACCAGATAATGTACGAGAGATGGTCAGAGATACATATCTTCGTTGAAACTCAACAGAATGGAAGTAACAACAGCCATTGGATGGTATACTGGACACAACGCTACGGACATGGCCACACATTTGCCTCCCAACACGTCCAGTGAGGCGGACTACTTGTTTTGCAGACGTAGTGATCGGAGAGCAAACAATCATGTCAGCATAAGCTAAAGTGCACACATAGATCTCTGCACCTAATCACACCAATACCCGTTAAATTATAATATCAAATTTTGTAATAAGGACAAATATTTCTAAGACTTTTCTATGTCAAACACCTACCCACGGTCCTACACACTCTCTCGCGCCAATCTTAATTTATTCAATAACTCCAGTAGTGTTTATATACTGTTAACATGAACTCACATATATATCATCCACTTATGTATATGCTTACCTAATTGTATACTAAACAAGAATTTGAGGTATTTTACATCTATGTTTCTCAAAATATGAAAAGAACTGTTTGTCTCATAAGTCATATCTGATTTGTGAGTTTTGACACTTCTTACCAGTGTTGGAAACGGAGCAGCTTCATACTCCAACAGATCATAACACTGCTATTGACTTTTGTTGATGAATCAACTATGCATTTGTGTATGTCTATTTATTACTTACAACTATAAAGATAACTAGCTACTCATAAGCTCTTAGAGCTTCAATAATCATTGTTTTTTTTTTCTTGTTTTTGTATAATTATAAAAAATAAAACAAATAAACTATTGAGTCATGACTATCCCTTCTAAACTACTCCTAATGAATTCTATGATTATATCACAATCCACTCTCTCACTTATAAATTCTCTTTATGTTTTTATAAAATTTTATTATTGACAAAATCAATACTATTGGACTGATGGTAACACTCCCATAAATCACTCCACCCTTTTAATCAAAGTAAAATTGTCATAAATACACACATTAAAAAAATTATGTGGATGATTCATAGAGTGCCATGTGGAAGAGAGAGGATACAGAGTAGGATGTCCCTCTTATAATATAATATAATATAATAGATAGATAGCTACAGGTTGTTCAATGTAGCAGGAGCCTAGAAGTGGTGCATCATGCTGTTTCCAGAAGTGGTCTTTACCCAGTAAACACCTTGCCTAACATGACGAAAGAAAAAAAAAAACCCTTAAATGGATATTAATTATATTGATACTGCGTCATGGAACAGGAGCAGCAGAGTTCCAAGAAGGAAAATAGTAGACAAGATGCTGCATCTTTGATGCATTGCTAGTACTATTACATCTAACAAGTGTTAATAAGCTACTTGTAAATAGCCCCAAGGTTATGGAACAAATTGAATTAAAAAAATAAAATAAATCCTCCAGGGCCCCAGATATGCAGTTTTATGGTTTCAATTATTATCTCCAATTTTGAATGTAGACGGTGTTGCCTTTGGCAACCAGCACTTCCATTTCTGAGAAGTCAGAAGTTTGCTTCCTTTTTATAATTTAACAAGTAAAACAAGTCACCATGGCAATGTAACACGACAAAAAGCCAGTATCACGAAGATGGTAGTGAGGAAGGAGTGAAAGTGGAGGTGCAATCAGTGGCGGAGCCAGAAAGTTCTTATGGGTAGAGCACTTGGAGAACTACGATTTTTGAATAAAAAGTCATGATTTTTAAGTTTTTTTTTTTTTAATTGGTACTGAAAAAAAAATTTATTCTTTTGTCGTGCATTTTTTACTTATAGCTAAAATAAGAATTTTTGATAAGTAAATCTCTTAAAATTTCACTGATGATCTTGGTTTACAAAAGGTAGAGTAATGCTACGTTCTAGGGGACCAAGTTGGGGACTCAAGGAAGACAATTTGACCTATAGGGTCTACATTGAGATGATCAAAGAGCTAAAGTTTTCTATAAGATTATTCCCCCCACCACGCTAAAAAAATTATAGACAGGCTACACTGAATTTTCTAACGAAATAAAAGGCTGGTAGGAAATCAACAGTAAAATGGACCGCTCAACTTCTGATAAAAAAAAAAAATGGACCGCTCAATCACCGTTAAAATTGAATCACGTTTTTTGTGGGGTTAGAAGTTTTAGAGATTTATAATTTTTTATGAAGATGATCTATATAACGAACATCCTCACCAAAAATTAGCTCATGGATCATCTCTATGTGAACTCCACGAGCCAAAAGTCTTCCTTCGATCCCCTAGCATTACTCCAAAAAGAATGATGTTCTCCAAATGTATTTGTCACTTGCTTTTCGATATTTGTAAGGTTAGGATCCATTACAAACATACTAAATGAGTTGAAGTTATTCATGGGCTAAAATACATGAGTTGAAGTTATTTTCCATAATAAGGTTAGAAAATAACCTACTAAATGAGTTGAAGTTATTCAAATAACCCCAATGTAAAGGTGGGGTCCACTGTGAATAAGCTTCCAAAAAAACAAGACCAAATGGAGAGAAAGATTAGAAAGAAAGATTAGCCTTTGAAAAAAAAAAAAAAAACTTAAAACAGAACTTAAGTTAAAATATTGGGTGGGGCACTTTAGAAGGTTAGGATCCATTACAAACATAGCTTTTGAAATTACGTACCCCACCCAAATGATATGTAACTCCGCCCCTGGGTGTAATGGTGGTGGTGGTGAGGTGGCGGTGAAGAAGAAAAAAAAAAGAAAAAAAAGAACTTATGCACGAGTCAAGGAAAAGTGATTTCAACCAGAACTCAAAAGCAAATATTTTTTAGCTTCTCAAACAAATAAATTGTCAATTTCTCAAGTCATTTTTATGTGCATTCTATACATGTTTTTTAACTTTTCATTCAACTTAATACTTACTTCTTATTAAGTAGCCAAACACAAACTTACTGAATAACAAACTCATAAATTGTTAATATACACTATAAAAAATATAGTGTTCAATAGCTATAGCAAGAAAATCATGAATTTTAGAAATAACTATTCTCATACTTCTCATGGTATTAGACTAATTTTTCTTTCCTAAGATTTACATGCCAAGCCTTTCGTAATCAAGTGTGTAGCTGTTGAATGCTAACACACAAAAAACGCCACATTGTGCAAGAATGTCCAGATATCACAAACTAGAGCACAAAATCCCGACCATCATAGCAATGGTGCCCCTACCCATCTTTGCAAGCAAATGGGGTGAAGGTAAAATTGTCCAATTGAGAGCAGAAATAGGGAACAAAGACAAAATCATGAATATGAGAAGCAATTCTTACAGTGGGCATCTCTTACCTCTAATGAAAAACCAGAAAAAATGAGGAACCAATCATGAAATTTAATCTTCTATAACAATAGAGCTCAGTTAATATCAATATAAAACCAGTTCCATTTACCGAATCAGCTATTCAAATTGAAATTTGGCACTCCAATAATCACCAAACCAATTTAGCATTTGAATCCAACAAAACCCAACGACATTGAGTGAACTATTAGTGCCTCATCATAACATAGATTTAGTAATTAAGCAACCAAAAAAAGAAACCCTAGAAATGCATTAAGAAAAGTGTACAAATTTTTCGATAAGAAGTTACAGGAATCTAGTGAGAGAAAGATGAATTAGGAAGTAAAGTATACCTGCAAGTAAAGAAAATCCTTTGAGTGTTCGACGAAAGAACAAAATGGGTTAAGTGTTTCGCTTTATTTATTAGATTGATTCTGTGAAGCTCAAAAAGAGTTTCGAGGATTGATTTCTTGATTTTGGAGTCCAAATTTTGAAGAACAGAACTCTCCAGTAACATAACAACACGAATTTAAACCCCACTGTATACATGTGGAACAGCTCTTACAGAAATTTAGACAGGTTTATGATATGTGTAGCCGTTGGATTCATTTATCTTTTTTATATATGGTGATTTTTTACCGTTAGATTTGAGTTACCTATTTATGGGATTTGAAGTCAGATGGCCCACATAGATAGCTGAGATTTTGAGGACCTTTTATATGATAGTCGTTGAATCATAGGGCTCAGAATCACCAATCAAATTGGGACTTTTGTGTGTGCTACTGTGCAGTGGCGGAGCCAGGAATTGTTTTTGGGTGGGGCACTTATGGAACTTTTAAAAAAAAGATCATAGTTTCTAAGCCACAATCTACTAACAAATTTTTATACTCCTTTCTCATGCATATTTTTTTTATATAATAAATAATTAAACAATAATTATCGACAAATAAAGGTCTTAAAATTTCACTATGACGTACAAAAGAAACAATTAATGAACTTGGTATAAAAAAATGCATGATATTCAAATGATTCACACCTTCAATAATGGAGATTCTACAATTGCCCTCTTCGAGTTTTCATATTCTGGAAACGAACCATGATTACCTCATTGTCAATGCTATTAAAAATATCTTTCTCAATGTATGTGACCAAGAGATCATTCAACCACTCATCTCCGATTCGATTCCGTAAACGATCTTTCACTATATTCATAGCAGAAAATGCTCTTTCAACTGTAGCAGTAGCAACTGGTAGAGTCAAAGACAACTTTATAAGCCTATAAACTAAATTATAAACAATATCTTTTCCCATCTCAACCATCTTCTTAGCCAGACTACTGATCTCTTTCAACTCTGAAAAGTCAACATTGGATTTCAAATCCATTACATAAATTTCTAGTTGATTCTTAAGGTCTATGCACTCTTGGTTTGAGAAGTCATTGGGATAAAATTCTGCAAGACGAATCAATTTCTTGATATCGAAAGCAACAAATGAATCCTTTGGGTTCAGGCATGCCATACAGAGGAGCAATTCCATATTCATCTCATCAAAATGGTTGTTAAGCTCAACAAGTTGTTTATCTATGCAAATGTAGAACAAGTTAACTTGGTAATGATGTAAATTCTTTATTACTTCATTTCTGCGCCGTGGTCTTCCTCGAGGTACAAAATTTTCATCCATTTGAGGAACTGTTATACTATTTTCTGCACAAAATCAACTAACCTCATTAAAGAGTGAATCCTATCCAGAATCTCTCATGCTTTGCAACCGTTCTTTAGATATTTTTACTAATGTTATAGCATTCACGATATCTTGATCTTTTCGTTGCAATGCTTTCTAAAGATCATTAGTGATTCCAAGTATATCTTTCATTAAATGCAAGTTGAACACGAAATCAAAAGATTGCATCAAATCTAATAAAGCACATGCATCACCCCTTTGGACTGAATCCAAGCCATCTTCTAACACATCCTCGATAACTTCAATCACAGAAGAAAACATACTAATCAAATTCACTAGTGTACCATAGTGTGAGCTCCAACGCGTGTCACAAGGTCGTTTGAGGCTGGTCTCTTGATTTAACCCTTGACCGCTTGATAATTCACCACTTTCAAGTTTCTTGACTATTCTATCAACTTCTTTCTGTCGAAGAATGTCTCTGCGCTTGCATGACGCCCCAACAGTATTCACTACGTGAATAATTGAAGTGAAGAATGAAGCAATGTGCGGAATATCTTTTGCGACGTGGACAAGAGCCAACTGAAGCTGAAGTGCAAAACAATGTATGTAGTATGCAGATTTGTTTTCCTTCAAAATTACTATTTTAGCCCATTGAACTCTCCTTGCATATTACTCGTCCCATCATAACCTTGTCCACGCAACCTTGTAATACTCAACCCATGTTTGACAAATAATTTCTCTAGTGATATTTTTAGTGAAATTGATGTGGTGTTAAGAACATGTATCATGGCAATAAATCTTTCTAGCACATAACCTTTCTTGTCCACGTATCGTAAAACAACTGCCATTTGCTCTTTCACCGACGTATCAAGAGCTTCGTCAATCAAAACAGCAAATACTTCTTCTCCAAGATCTTTTATGATAGCATTAACAGTTTCAGTAGCTGCTGCATTTACTATATCTTTTTGAATATCCGGTGATGTCAATTTGAGATTTGCCGGTGCATTTTTAAGAACGACATTATTCACTAATTCGTTATTATCAGCTAAGAATTGTAAAATTTCAATAAAGTTCCCATGGTTCTTTGAGTCTTCTGATTCATCATGACCACGAAAAGCCAATCCTTGGCGTAAAAGAAGTCGAATGACATCAAGAGATGCCTTTAGACGCATTCGGTACTTCATTCGATCTTGGTTGGAATACTTATTAAGTACTGACTCAATGTGCCGATTTTGCTTCATCAAATCTTCACCCTTTTTATAAGCTTCATTGTGAGCACTATTGTGCATCCCAACATGATCATGAAGCCTTCTACTATATTTTCCAATTATGAAACCCACCAATTACAAAAGCATCACTACCTCCCTGCCCAGGCTGTGGTGGAAATAGATAACAATGTAAGCAAAATGCGTCATCCTTAGCTATGCTATACTCCAACCAACTCCCGTATGTACTGAACCATTTTGGGTTGAAACGTCGAGCCTTATCTCCCATTTGTTTCTGGGGAAACTTGTGATTAGAGGGTTGACAAGGACCCTTTTGCAAATATGCTCTTCTAATTGTGTCTTGATCATTCGGATCATAATCTGAAATCCGAGGTCGTAAACCAGGGTCTGATGGAAGATTTGACAAATCAACTTCTATACGACTTAGACTTATTCTGTTTGAACTAGGCTCCACTTGACTATCATTGTTTAGGATAGGCGGTGTCGGATCTGTCACATCTTTACGAACTCTTTTGAAAAATCTTTCCATAACTGAAGAAAATAAAATATCATGAATCTAACCAACAACTAGAAAAGATCATCAATTTTTTTAAAGTAGCGATAAGATTTGATAGGTATTAATGTTTGAGTTCCCAAAAGTAATTCACACAATCACATAAAATTGCGAAGTGATAGTCAAAAACTCAAACTTAAGTATGAAAGTGAATCCATTACGCAATTATTTAATATAAGATAAACATAAATTAATGTAATAGAAATAACTCTAACCTTTTAAGGTTTTTGGTGAATAGTTGGATGAAATGGTCCAAACTCCAAAGCCCCAAAAGTGTACGTCCTCCTTTTGATCCTGAGATTAGGTTCTCCTTTTCATCCTGAGATTCCTTTATGAATTAGTAAAGTATAAATGCATCATAAAAAATAAAAAATAAGCAAAATAAACCCCTTCCCCTTGTAAGGTTTATTAAAAAATTGATCTAATTTATGGTTGTTTAAAGTTATAGTAAGAGGGTTATTAAATAACAGTAAGTTAAAAATGACACCCAATAATTAAATAGCATAATTAAATAGCGTAACTAATTTAAATAGGATGTGAATTTATAGAGAAGAGTTCTATAATAATAGTGTTTACTTAAATTCGTTAAACTGAAGTTATTTTTTTTCGGTAGCTTGGAGGGGGTCTAGGAGTAAGGGAGTTATTTAATTAAATTGGTTATAATAAGATTTATTTATTATACCTAGGGTTTCTTCAATTCTTATTAAATTATATTTATATGGGTCTTAACTCTAATTAGGATTATAAATTTATAATAATAGGGTTTATTTTTAAGTGATTATTTGTATACTTTTTCTAATTTAATCACATTAATTTTTAAATGATAATAATAGGGTACTTCATGATCAACAATCAAACTACCATTATTCCATCTCTATGAGATTCAAACAAAAAATAAAAGATCAAAAACACTAAAAACAAAGACATGTTACTTGTTTATAAGAATATCATGAATGCACTTAACCTAAAAAATAAATAAATGACAAAACTAAAAAAAAAATTTAAGAATTAATAAGAAAAATTAATTTACAAAAAAAATTGAAGATGAATCTTACTTGATAGTTGATTCTCAATCTCAAATTATTTTTGATGTATAAGAATTGCTCCACTTCTTTCTTAGCTTTCTAGGGTTTTTTTTGAAACACAGGAGCCTAAAGATTTAAAAGAAGATGAAAAGCTCGTTAAAGAAACAAAATCGTGTTAAAGGAATAAAATGCATTTCAAATAAGTGAATAACTAGAAAGTGGGGTCCACTAGTATAAAGTAGTTGTAAAAAGGATGAAACCTATACAATAGGAAGAGATTGGCGTAATTTCAAACTTGTTAAGTAGTAAGAAAAGGTCAAAATAGAATATATTTTATTGTTAAAAAGGGTGGGGCACTTTTGGATAGAAACATATCTAGTACCTTAGATTTTTTAAAACTTTGGGTGGGGCACTTGCCCCACCCAATTGCCATATAGCTCCGCCCCTGAAGATGATCATCCTCACCCTCCGTCAAAATCTGAAATTGGAAGCCTAACAAACAACTAGNCTAGAAAGTGGGGTCCACTAGTATAAAGTAGTTGTAAAAAGGATGAAACCTATATAATAGGAAGAGATTGGCGTAATTTCAAACTTGTTAAGTAGTAAGAAAAGGTCAAAATAGAATATATTTTATTGTTAAAAAGGGTGGGGCACTTTTAGATAGAAACATATCTAGTACCTTAGATTTTTTTAAACTTTGGGTGGGGCACTTGCCCCACCCAATTGCTATATAGCTCCGCCCCTGATACTGTGATCCACATGGTTAGATGAACCTAACATTAAGGCCCCATGCACATGCATTGTACATGTGTTTAAGCTAGATTTGACGTTGAACTTGTTTTTTTTGGTGGGGCGCTGTTAATAGAGGAACCAAAATAGATGCCATGTTAGAGAGGTGGACCAAAAATTATAAAATGGATTTGGGGTTTTACCCATTTTTCTTTCTAAACTCATTTTTCTTCATCATCAGCATCTCCACCACCCCGCCTCCACCATCATCATCTTCCCACCACCAGCCCACTCCACGGCCATCATAATGAGGGGAGCTGCTAGCATAACACCAAAAATGGTTTCGACTCCTGATGTGGCCATAACATTTGAGGTGGCATCTATGTGGCCGTCTCAAAATATGTGTAGCCTCTTATCACGTCATCTATTATGTGTCAAAAAATTATAAATGTTTTCTTTTCTTTTTCTCTCTCCATTTTCTCTAAAACTAAAAAAAAACAAAAACTCTGGTGAAACCCTAGATCTAAGAAAGAAGAAGTGTGGAATGGCGGGTTGTCTTGGTGTTGCCGCAAAACAGTGATAGAAGAGAGAGATCAGATTGATATCCGATATGAGATCTAAGAGCTTCGGGGGAAAACCGAGAGAGAAAGAGAGGGAGAGGAGTGGCGGATCTGGGTTTTTCGCCGGAAAGCTGAGACGTGAGGGAGAAGATCAGATCGATCTCTGATCTGGAGATCTAAGAGCTTTGAAAAAAAACCGAGATAAAAGAAAGAGAAAGAAGAGATGAGATCTGAAATCATCTCTAGTTTGAAATAGGTAGAGATAAGATAGAGATGAGATAGAGATAAGGGTTTTGGTTAAAAACCCTTGTAAGGAAAAAAGGTTAGGATGCAGGACATCCAACTTTTTCTTTTGGTTTTAAGGACATAAGGTTAAAAACCACATGTGTGAGAAGAGAAATGACTAAAAAGGCCATCCAATAAAAAAAGAATAGAAAGAAAGAAAAAGAAGTTTCTTCTCCGCTTCGTCGCCGGATCTATAACTCTTCTCCGTCACCGTCACCGGAACTGAAACTTTACCAGTCGCCGTCGTCGGAATTGTAACTCTACCCATCGTCGTCGTCGGATCTACAACTCTACAAGTCCACCTTCATCTCCTTCATCAAACTTTTACCTAATTTTTAAAAAATCAAATATCCAACTCTTCTCCATCACTGATCTACAGTCTCAGTATCTCTCTTTTTACAAATCATTGATCATTAGTGTTCAAATCTCGATAGAGATGATTTCAGTATCGATTAACACACACTGAAACCCTATAGGAAGAGGGTTTCAGTGCACTGTATTGGTTGGGATATAATTGATTAACACACACTGAAACCCTGTAGTAAGAGGGTTTCAGTGCACTGTATTGATAAGGGACACAATTAGACTCATTCCACATCTTAAATCTTGATTAACACACACTGGGTTTCAGTACACTGTATTGGTTGGCACACTATTGCAAAGAGGGTTTCAGTGCTTTGTAAAAGTTAAAACACTATTGAACATACTGAAATCTGCCACAACCTTACTACCGTTGTTACCACAACCACCTCCACCTCACAGCCGCCACCATAACCAGAGGTGGTTATGGTGATAGGGCCGTAGTTATTTTTGGTTTTGGTGGGGTGTAAAAGAGAAATCAAAACCTCTTAGTAAAATTGCCTACCCTTAACCATTTTGGAAAATTTTAGAGAGCCCCTTAACGGGTGAGCCCCCATCCAAGAGTGGGCACCCTAATAACAACTGTTATAATATACAGTGGATTCGATCCCCGAAAGCATCGAGTGTTAGTTTGGGCTATCAACGGGTGTGCGAAACTGTAGGTAGCTAGATAATGTGCTAATCTGAATGTATGCAGTCTTGAGTTTGAGTCTTTAGAAAGAGAATGGGCAGATGTACCTTTTGGAACCTGAACCTTGACTTTGCTTAGTGAGATTTGCATTGAGCTTTATTAGTTGATCAGTAGACTTCTTGAACTGTTTAACTTTTTATGCAAGCTAAGTTGACAAACTTCGCGAACATTCAATGCACTGTCAAATTCTATCGGTTGTGCTCATTTTTCCAGAGCAATATCTCAATTTCATGAATGCTAGCCTACAAAGAATTTATTTTAACTTAGAATTGGTTGCAAACGTATGCATGGTAAAAAAAAGTCGACAAGAAAGTCCGAAGATCTTTTGTTTTGTTTAAGGATGCATGGGTTCTCAATTTTTAATCGCTACACCCCTTAGGAAAGAAGCACTTAGATGGGATTTCTCATCCCATTTTTAGGTTTTCTTGACAATGTCATCTTTCCCTATACATAAAACGTACTTATGTGTTTTTTTTGGTAGAAGTGGGACTATTGCCCGGATTACATGGCTTAGAAACACCGCAAGTATTGGGTGGCTTAGAAACACCGCAAGTATTGGGTGAGGAATGAGCACATAACTGCCACAAACATACTAATGTCTAAGAGAAGTCGCCCATAATAGCGAAGAGAAACTCGCGCCATATCAATGAAGAGAACACCCCAAACGGGTACCTACACACACACACACACACACACACATATATATATATATATATATATAGATAGAAATTACATAGGTCTCACTCAATGGTAATACCACAGCTAGGAGTTTCGAATCCAAGACCTCCAAGCTATAAGGAGGGATGTTAACCAACTGAGCAAGCAGTTGTTTGCAAACGTACTTATGTGTTGCAATAATGTAAGTAGGTCTAACAAAAAGATGAACATTTTTTTTTAAACAACGTGGGTGCCCAAATTGGAATTTGGGATGCCTTCACGGGGATAGACATCCCACGTGCGGGCGTGCATCCACTTATGCCATTTTGCAGCCTATTAGTACGGTACTGGGTCTATGAGTAGTCATTTACAAGTTTAGTAGTGGATTTGGGCTATTGGATTTATTGTAATATATTTGTATGGATATGTATGGAGGCCCAAACCCAAAAAGTCCATTATCTTTAGATATTTTCAGTAGGGTTCTAGAATGTTCCTAGGGACTTGTAGATATTTCTTAAGGGAGGTTCTGGAAGTCTCTTGCAAATGTGTAGATAAGAGATATTTTGTTGGAGAGTTCTAGAAGGTTCACTCCACCGTTAGATTAGTGACACATGTTGTAATCAAAGCCATTCATTGGACCCCCTCAAGACTATAAATATGGGAGGTCCCATTCAGTTGTAAGCATCAAGAGTTGTAATCAAGAATGTTCCTAGGGACTTGTAGATATTTCTTAAGGGAGGTTCTCGAAGTCTCTTGGAAATGTGTAGATAAGAGATATTTTGTAGGAGAGTTTTAGAAGGTTCTCTCCACCGTTAGATTAGTGACACATGTTGTAATCAAAGCCATTCATTGGACCCCCTCAAGACTATAAATATGAGAGGTCCCATTCATTTGTAAGCATCAAGAGTTGTAATCAAGAGTGATAGTAATAAGAGTTAAGGTTTTCTCTTAAGCTCCTCTTGTATTCTCTTAAGTTTTGTGAGAGCTTAGCTAACCAGGGAGAGTTCTAAGCATCTCATTGAGGGGAAAGGCTGACTTGACTAGCAAGGGAAACTAGTTCAAGTGTCGCACGATCGCATATCAACAAGGGGAAGTGCTAGGGTCGTGACAGTTGGTATCAGAGCAGGCCGAGTTACTCAAATGGGAGAAGGGTGCATCATGTCTAGAGGCGACAACACTCGAGTTGAGTTGCTCGAGTCCAAGGTTGTTGCTACCTTGGAAGGCCGTGTGGAGAAGGCAGAGGAGACCTTGTCAAACCGCTGCAGTAATGTTGAGGACCAGATCATGGTGGATCTGGATAAGTTGATGCAGAGTGCCATCGACATATTCAAGGAAAATATGTTCCAAGTCGTGAGACGCTTCAAGGAGAGGTCCTCAAGGGCTATAGAGGAGCTACGTGCCCATATGAAGGAAATGGGGACTAAGTCCACGACATTGGAACACGCCGTCGTGAGTGGAGACATCTAGGCTCAAGATAAGACCATAAAGAGAGTCCTTGAGCCAAACTGTTATGAAAAGATTATAGCAGGTTATCCTTAGAGAGGTCAAGGACACATCGGTAGAACAACCAGGCAAGGCACTAGTTGATGTGGAGCAGGACGCTTCAGCATCTTGGAAGACGTCCACACTTGCCAAGAGAGATACGAAGCAGAGGCCTGCTGCAAGATGGATAGATGAAGCACGTCAAGAGAAGACCTGCCATGCTAAGACAATCCAACAGAGGAGGACTTGGTTTCGAGCAGCGAAGTTGGCAGTTGTGAAGCTTTGTCAGCAGCAGAGACGATCGTTCAAGCTATTTAGGAAGATTGGGAAGGCGTCGTATTGACTAAAGGAGCTAGGACGCCCAATGATTCGATCCATCTTCAAAATGAGGCACTCGAGATGTTACAACAATGATCAAGGCCGCAACGAGGACGTTTACGGATTAGGTGGGGGAGGATGTCACGGGAATAGAGATTCCACGTGCGGACACGCATCCATTTGTGCCATTTTGTAGCCCATTGGTACGGTAATGGTTCTATGGGTAGTCATTTACAAGTTTAGTAGTGGATTTGGGCTATTGGATTTATCGTAATATATTTTTATGGATATGTATGGAGGCCCAAGCCCAAAATGTCCATTATCTTTAGATACTTTCAGTAGGGTTCTAGAATGTTCCCAGGGACTTGTAGATATTTCTTAAGGGAGATTCTGGAAGTCTCTTGGAAATGTGTAGATAAGAGATATTTTGTAGGAGAGTTCTAGAAGGTTCTCTCCACCGTTAGGTCAGTGACACATGTTGTAATCGTAGCCATTCATTGGACCCCCTCAAGACTATAAATATGGGAGGTCCCATTCAGTTGTAAGCATCAAGAGTTGTAATCAAGAGTGATAGTAATAAGAGTTAAGGTTTTCTCTTAAGCTTCACTTGTGTTCTCTTGAGTGTTGTGATAGCTTAGCTAACCAGGGAGAGTTTTAAGCATCTCATTGAGGGGAAAGGCTGACTTGACTAGCAAGGGAAACTAGTTTAAGTGTCGCACGATCGCATAGCAACAAGGGGAAGTACTAGGGTCGTGACAATAAGCTGGCGATTAATGGATTTTAATATATATAGGGGATGAATCGGATGATAAAGGGATGGTAGTAATTCTAGATATCTTCTCTGCATCTATCTCTTTCTTACTCTATTTTTAAAAGTAAAAAAGAAATCTACCCCATTAATGACGAGGATCACCCCTACAAAGGTGCAGTTTACCCCATCATTGGGGTTAATAGATACCTATCAGGGGTTGATTCAATATTAGCCTTCTATATTTATACTACTATATAATGCAAATATTTGAGTGGAGCCTATAGTGCCTAAACTTCCTAAAATATATTTATGTGTATTTTTCTATAAGCAAATAGTATATATATAGTTGTAAATTATTTATCAAATAGAGGGCATAGCTGGTATTAAATAAAACTGTAGCATTAAAAATTTTACTATAACATTAAGTGAGCAACATACACATTAATAAACAACAACTACAATTAAGGAATAGGCCTAACGTAAACATGTACAATCACTGGCGGATCTAAGTTGGGGCAAGGAGGGGCAACTGCCCCTCCTCAAATTTTCAAAAAGAAAACCTATATATATCGAAAGATATAATTTCATCCATTGGTCTTCATAAAATAAGAATATGTTGTGGATTGTAGGTCCTATATAAAGATTATCCAATGGTTAATTTTAAGTGATGATAGTATCCTCACTATATAGACCATCCTCACCCAAAATCAACCCATTTTAGAACTTGTGACCCCACCATCCACTTGTTGGAAATCGACGATGATTTGATCCATCATTTTACCGTTAATTGGAATGAATTGATGATGGGGTCACAAGTTTTAGTATGCAATCATTTTATCTGAGAATAATCTACAAGGTAAGGAGAATATCTTCACCCAAAATCAGCCTTTAGATTATCTCCATGTAGACCCCATAGGCTATTGTAAACTCATTGGATGAATAAGAGTGTATGTGAATCTTATCTCATATATCATAATTGATGATCCAATAGCTAAGTTTTGGTGAGGATGACCTACGCACCAAGTAGATCATCCTCACCGAAAATCAAATCATTCTATAACTTTTAACCCTATCAAACATTGATTGATTTATGGGTAGGTCACTCACCAAAATTCACATCATTCTAAGACCAAACTTCATAAAAATTATATGATATTTGGGTTGTCTATTTTGTTGACAATTTTAAACTAACTTTTGATAGGGTTAAAAGTGTTAAAACGAGGTTATTTTACATAAGGATGATCTTCTTCACGTCCTTGGATCTCTTTTCGATTTTTCTGATTCATCAATTTTGCCCTCTCTGAAAAAATTTATGTATCCGCCTCTGTGTACAATGCACGTGCACGAAGCTTGTTTTGTTAATAAAAATACCTTCGAATATCAACCAAACAAAAACCTCATTTCAAAAGGCACACACTGGACTCCTCACCCTTAAGCCCTCAATTTTTTTTAGGGGATGGATCCGAGGTATCCTACTAAACCTCAAAATGGAAACTTCATATGTTAAAACAAGGGGCTAAAGAGAAAGCTATTTTGGATGGAGAAGCTTTGGATAACTACACCCACAAAAAATAAGTTACACCCCACTTCATCTTCTTCACCTCCACTATGGTCGTTGCCTCCACCTCCTTTAGAGAGAGAGATAGAGAAAGAAAAATAGAGAAATAGGAGATCTCAGATCTGAAATTCGAGATTTGTTCTCTCTTTCCCCCTCTCTCCCTCCTCTATGTTATTTCTCTCTCTTCTCTTTTTGTGATAGAGGTGGCAGTGGTTGGATAGAGTGGGGCAGTGGTGGCGGTGGTGATGGTGGGGAAGATGATGGAGCTACGGCAAGGCAAATTCATTTGGAGGTGTAGACGACGGTTGAGGGGCAGTACTGTTGGTGTTTGGTGGTGGTGGGGGGGAAGATGAATGTGGTGGGGTGTATTTTTTGTGGGGTGGAGATAAAAGAGCTTCCCTCATCCATTTATTTTTCCCTAGTTGGTACACCATGAATATTCACAAATGCAAAAATTTACAGATCAACATGTATTTGTAGGTGATTGATGAGGAGATCTAATAGAAAATATTTGATGTGAATTTTTTTTTTCTAATTTATAAAATTTTAATTAGCACATTCAAGAACCGTGAATTTTCGTATTTGCGAATATTCATTACTTACCAAGTGTTTTGTTTTTTCTTCCCCTATTCACAATAACTTCCCATATCATCCATAAAAAACAACCCGCCTGTATAAACAGAAATTAAGAGAGAGAAACAAAAATTAAGGAGAAACAGAAAATGCGCGGGAAAGAAGAAGACATTAACAACCCAAAAATGAGCAAAAACGAGCTCACATTTTAAATTATTTACCATTATAAAAATGAAATCAATTGAACACAGATTTGATTACAATTGGAAGTTCCTACATTTCTATTTAAATTGAAACCCAAAAACCTATTCATAGCATAACAGATCATTCAAGAAAGATAAAATGCATTATGCATCGAAAAATCTAGCGCAGAATGTAACGATCGAGCCAGCATTCTTGGCATTCATCCTCTCCTCTCTTTCATTTTTCTTTGCACTTTCTACTGGAGCTTTCTTTTTTTGAGATTTCATTGTTCGCTATTTATATAAGTTGTGTGTCAATACAAAAGCGTGATGAGAATGCTTTTGATGATCTCTCTTTCAATCTATAAGAGAAGAGAGCCCACGATCAACATATTTATACACAATAATATTTAGTTTCAAGTTTGTATAAAATAATTAGGAAACCAAAGCCTAAAAGGAAACAAATAGAAGGTTCACTCAAGTACTAACTAAACTCTGGAAGACTTGAAGTGGCACCACCAGTCAAACACTAATAAAATATAAGAAACACTATTGGGACCGGCCCAATCATCTGTCCAAATAGACAGATTATTGAGTCGGTTATTCCAATAGGGTTTTTGATAAAATATACCCACCATCCCTAATTAAATGCATCTTTTTTTTTAAATTAAAAAAAATAAAAAAAATTAAATACATCTTACCATCATTACCTAAAAAAACTCAGCTAAATACACCGACCACCACCACTCCACTATCACCGTCGTATTCTTAAAGATTTTCAATTTTTTGCTGTCCAATTTTCAAAGCCGTCTTTGTCTCTGTCGTCTATTTGAAATCAATGGTTGAGCTTAATTTACATTCCTCTCTCTAAAATAGGACTTATTTTTAGGTACTTTTTAAATAAAATAAAGTTGGACCTATATCAAACTCCACAACTTGTGAGGCTGAAATCTTAAATGATTTCATTGAAAACAAAGAAAACAACATTTTTTTGTTTTGTAAAATCATACATGATTTTATTGTAAATCCTAAAATAATTTTGGATGTAGTACAAAATGCATATTAGTTTAGGTGTAAATTAGCGAGTTTTCCAATCGCGAACCAAACGGGCCCTTATTTTTTAAGTTTTCTCCAACAACTCAGAACTTCTCCTCAATGTAGATATTTAAAAATACACATTGGTTCGTAATAAATTTTTTATTAAAGTTAATAACAAGATTCATATGCTCTTGAAACTTAAAACAATATTGCTCAATATCAGTTATTTATAATTATGGATTTAAATAATATAGATTGAGAGTAAAAGTTTGCGCACCACGCCATCTTTTATCTATAACACATGCAAACAAGACCACCCACAATAGGTTGAGATAAATAGGGTCTGTTATTTATATACAGTTACGATCGTGTATATACAATACAGATCTAACAGTTAGGGAGAGCTCTTTAATTAGAATCTTCTCCAAAAAAATTTCAGCTCTACTGTTTTCTAAAAAATTCCACATCTTTTTATACTATTTTACACACTCCCTAACCCCCTAGGTAGGGCTGCACATGGTGCGGTATTAAACTCGGTCCGAACCGAAAAAAATACCGACATACCGTAAAACTAAAAAACTCAAAACTCTAAAAACCGAAAAACCGCAAAAACTGATATTTATGGTCTGGTTTTGGTTTCATGTTTTCAAAAAACTAAAAAAACCGAAACCGTACTAAAAATACTGAACCGAAAGACCAAACTAAAAAAATCAGATAAAAATCTGCACATATACCTATATAGTATACACATGCATTATTATGTATAAATATGCATGCTAACTTATGAAAATATGAATTAAGGAGCCTGGCTCTTAATATAATCACAATTTCATAAGTCAATGTATCTATGTCAATTTATATCCTATATGAAGCAATATATATGTGTGATGCGTGTTCTCAAATTTATACATATTTATTAATTATTTATAATATATTTATTATTTTTATTGTGAAAAAATTCAATTGTGGACATACCATGATTAAAATTAACACTATGTTGCTATGAAAAATATGTCGGGATCCATATAGAGATATCTAAGATATGCAGATGAATCTTCACAGACTTCACCATGTATCTTCATAAAAAAAATAAAATAAATCATATTAGGAGACGAGTTATCTTGCATGTTGTTGGGGAGTGTGCCCCACAAAAAAATTTAAACTCCAACATCTAATACTTATGAGGAAATTGAGTGCCCAACCAATTATTAAGATTTTAGTATATTATGCCTTAGTTTTTTTGTAAAATTAGAATTTGACCAACTCATTTCTTAACACGTACCCAACAAGCTTTTAGGCACACCAAAGAAATTTGTTGTGTTTTGTGATTTTCTCCTTAAAAAAATTTATGACTTCATCCCTAATCATATCGTACCAAAATTTTTAACTCTATCAAAATTTAATTTAAATGTAATAATTAAAATGGATGGCCTATAAATTACCTTATAATTATTTTTGATTGATATGATCTTTAGTAAGGATGATCTTCTCATATTAAATTTAATAATTTTCACAAAAAAGAGAGAGAATTAATAAGTACTTAAGATGGTTGAACACTTTGACATCTTTTTTTCATGTTTTAAATTTAAATAAATATTTGGTTATTATTAGTTTTCATTTTTTAAGTTTGAACGAACTTTAATTTTTTATAATGAAAGTGCTCTAATTATGTCATGTTTTAGTTTAAGTTTAAATGATCAATTGATAAATGTCATATGTTAATTTTTTTAATCTAGTTAAACTTTAGTTTTGAATGATTTATCCGTTAAAAAATCGAAAACCCCGAAAAAAATCTAAAATTTGAAAAAAACCGAAAAACCCAAAAAATTTAAAAAATCGATGGTGTGGTTTTGGTTCTAAAAAAAAACCATCATGGTTTGATATGGTTTTGGTCTTCTTAAATTAATTAATAGTTTGGCTATGGGTTTGACAAAAAACCCAACCAAACCAAACTGTGTGCAGTCCTACCCCTAGGCTACTTTGGTAGAATATCCAGATTCGAAATGTAAGTATTAAAAAAAAAATTTATTACATAAAATTAATTTTCTTTTACTTTTTTTAAAGTTAATATATTATATAATTTTCATGGAAAACGATTCTTGGAGAGACCAAAAGCTGATTTGGCCGGTGGTACGTACCATCATTTCCCTCCCAAAAGTGATTTGAGAAACTTTTCTAACTGATCTGGCAATGAGACTAATCTGGCAGTGGGATCGACCATACCGCCTATGCTTCTGTCAATAACTTTGGCATTATATAATGCAAATGCCTATATGAAGTCTATTTTTGCCACCTTCCTAAAATACCCTTATGTGTATTTTTCTATAAGCGAATTGTATATATATTGTAAATTATTTATTAAATAAAAGGCATAGTTGGTATTACATAAAACTCATGCATTAAATAACTCCACTGTAAAATAACATTAAATAAGCAACATACACATTAATAAACACAAGTATAACATAAATGCGTGCAATTGGTGGACTATTCATTTAATCGATGGATACTACACCAAACCCTCGATTTTAATAGGACCTGCTAGAGGCAAATCACGAGGGTTTGTTGGATTCATACACTATCGTCCATTGTTATGTAGCAAATTCTATAGAGATTTGCTGTAAGTCTATCGTTATTCTTTTAGAGGGTTGATATCCACACAGCCAATTTTGATACCTTGTGCCCTCATCCTTTGACCAACAAAATTGATTCCTAATGACCTCAACCCATTTCATTAAAAAAAAATATTTTTAATTAAAAAAAATATTTTTAATTAAAAAAAATATTTTTAATTAAAAAAAATACTTTTTATTAAAAAAATTAAATAATTAAAAGTATTAAAATAAAAATTTAATAAATTTTTTTTCATTCCCCACCTTCCCCACCACCACCGTCACCACCACCGCCACGCTCCACCACCCCACCCACCGCCTTCACAAAGATCATAAAGAAAGAGGGAGGAGAGAGAGAAAAAAAGTGGGGAGAGAATGATGACCGGAGAGAAATTAAGAAGGGGAAGCGAAATTGGCTGTGTGGATATCAACCCTCTTCTTTTAACAGTGCATCCAATAGCACCTCAGTCCTCAAATCCCCCATTTTTAGGGGTTCAACTAGGGTGATATTAAAAGGAAAATAAGAATGGTTGTGGGAAAACCAAGGCTTCAAGCCTAATCCCTATAATTAGTTTTGAATGAGGGAAAACACTGATTTTTCTACCCAACCAAAAACAAATACACCCCACTTCTACCACAATCATCACCCCCACTCCACCGCCGCCACCACTCCAACCATCGCCGGCCAAAACTGAAAAAAAATATATATTTCCTTATTTTTTTCTACCTCACCACCCCCTATTTCTTCTCCATAATCTCCCTCGTTCTCTCTCCCACCTCTCTCTTTAGATCCGAAATTTTTTCCTCCCACCAATCTCTTTCTCTCCCTCTTCCTCTCTCTAATCTCTCCCCCCTCTCTCTAGCGTCTCTTCTCTCCTGCTCTCTCTGTCTGGAAATTTTTTTCCCACAAATCTCTTTCTTTCTCTCTCCCCCCTCTTTCTCTCTAATCTCTCCCTCTGATCTCATGTGATGGCAATGTGGCAGTGGTGACGACGGTGAAAAGATAATGGTGATGGTGGAGGAGGTAGGGTGGTAGAGTTTTTTTAGGTGGCCGGTGGTAGAGGCAGTGGTGGCCGGCGATTGAGTGGGAGTGAAGATGATGGTGATGGTGGTAAGGTGGGGTGTATTTTTTGTTGGGTTGTAGGGTGGCAAAATCATTATGAACTTGCTCTAACAAGGTACAAATCACAAATACAACATATATGTATTATTACTACATCTACCATTTCTTCTATCCCTGGACGGTGGCAATATCAGATGATGATGATGATGATCCAACAAATCTTTTATTGACCCCACATCATCAAAGTCTCCACGAAATCATCCAAAGCTCGAACCGACGAACCCTTCAAACCATCCACCTCCACCACAGCTCTCTTCATTTCTTCTTCTAATTCTTCAGCTCTCCTCCTTATCTCCTCTCCTTTCTCACTCTCCAACACCAATCTCACAGTCTCCGCCACATCTCCGGCTCTAATCTTCGCATCAACCCCTCTCGCCATCTCCACACAAACTCCTAATTCCTCCTCCAACAGCTTTGAATTATAAAACTGTTCAGACCCAAGTGGCCAACCGATCATCGGTACACCTCTACTCAAACTCTCTAACACAGAATTCCACCCACAATGACTCAAAAACGCACCAGTCGATCCATGACTTAAAATCTCCATCTGTGGGGCCCAATTCCTCACCAACAACCCTTTCACTTTCTCTCTCATCCGTTCTTCAAACCCTTCAGGCAACCATTCCGACCTAAATTCATCACCAACATCAAATCCCGTAGGATTCCTAAGAACCCAAATGAATCCTTTCTCACTTTCCTCTAACCCCTTTGCCAATTCCATCATTTGATCAAGAGGGATACTATTCTGAGACCCAAACGAAACGTAAACAACAGATTTCGGTGGGTGTAGGTTAAGCCACTCGGCGCATTTTACCGGTGAAATTCCAGGGGTTTTCCCACCTCGCTCGAATTCTTTGGACGAAATCGGAAGCAAAGGTCCAATAGCCCAAACTGGTTTCCCACTGGATTTCGCCCAATTCTCGAGGCTCCATTTCTCCAGCACCTCAACGGTGTTCCAAAGACTCCCATCAGATTTTCTACAGTACTCCGCCTGTCGAGCTGCGAAAGTGGGAGAATCTTTGCTGTAATTAGAGGACGCTGCAGCTTTGATCATGTTATCTGAGAGTTGGGTGCCATGAATGGTGATGTTGGGTGGAAGATCGGGTAAAGTGAGCACATCGGCGCAGGTTAGCCTGTGAGGGAGATGAGTCCAGATGGAGTTGTAAATTGACATGGCGTAAGGTCCAGAGGTGTAGAGAGGGACATGGAGAGACCCAAAGCTATGAGCGACGTCGACAGTGAAACCCAAGAACATGTCGGAGATGATGCAGATGGGTGGAGCGCCGCCATTGGATTGGGTTAATTGTGAGATGAGACGGTGGAAAGAGGGTTTAAGGGATTCGGAGGATTGGTAGAAGGCAGAGATGGCAAAGAGAGAAGGGAGGGCGTCTGTGTTTTCTGCGTTTTTAGGGTTTTGGAAAGGAGGGAGATCGACGAAGTTTATGGTTGGGAAAGAGAGGAAACGTGGGCGTAGGGTAAGGATGTTTGATGGGGTGCTGACGATGGTTATGGTGAGAGATGGAGTACGAGAAGCTAGGTGTCGGGCAAGGTCGAGGAATGGGTTTAGATGACCCTGTGCCATGAATGGGAACAATACTATTAAGTTCCCTGCTCCATTTTTCCTCTTCTCCTCCTCCATCAGTTCTGTTCTGAACTGCAATGACTACACATCCCAATATTCCTGTACTCTTCCTTACAACAGGCTTGTGGGGGTTTTCTCAAAAAAAATAAAAAATAAAATAAAATGAAAATGTGTAAAAATCAGCAAATGAAAATGTCATTGTTCAAAGTGCACTATAAACTTTAATAAAATGCTGTTTTAAATCTAGCAAGAAAACAAAAATCATTAACAAACACGACGCTGCTATTTACATTTTATGTTTGAGTTTGGATCGGTTTACAGTCTTATATGTACGGGTTGCGTGTACAGTTTCTTGTAGGGCCCACATGAGGTTGATCTAAAAGTTGAGGTTTTGTGAAGATGTTCTCCTCACCATATAGATCATCTTCACCAAAACTAGTTCAGTCTAAAACTTTTAATCCCATAAAAAAATTGACTCTTTTTTTCATCGGTCATTTTTTACCGTTATTTTTAATCAACTTTCGATCAATTTTTTATAGGGCTAGAAGTTTTAGAATGGACTGATTTTTTATAAAGATGATCTACATAGTGAGAAAAATATCCTTACAAAATCTCAACCCTTAGATCAACCTAATGTGGGTCCCACATGAGACTGTACATATAAGGTTGTAAGCCGATCCATTCTCTTTATGTTTAGCCCAAAACCTTGTGGGCTCACATGAGTACCGTCTAAGGGCTGATTTTTTTTATGAGAATGTTCTCCTCACCATGTAAATCATCCTCACAAAAAAAAAATAATCAGTCATTGGATTGTACTCATGTGGGCCCCACAAGATTTTGGGCTAAACATAAAATGTTGGGTTAATTAGTTTGAGGGTCCCATATTATGACCAATGTTAAGGTTTGGGTCCTGCATGTGTCCAACTTTGAGTTTGGGTCCTGGATTGACGATTGACCCAAAAAAGTGATGAAAATCTATAAAATGACGAGAATACCCTTTAACAGGACCAAGGCACTAATTATGAATTATCAATAGGACCTAAAATTAAATTTTCTGTTGGTGAATCTGAAGTTAGAAACTGTCAGACTATTGTAATTCAGCAAAAGCTATCCGTGATTCAAGATTTATTCGATCTTAATCTTTATGCTTTCGGTGAGGATGAAACCTGTAACGACCCAAAATAATATAGTTGACTAGTCAATGTCAATTCGAGTCGATTAGAGCCTAGTCCAACGCTTTGACCGTGAAACTAATTAATTATTAAAATAATTAAGCTTGGTGTTAAAATAAGTTAACTTGAAATTAAATCAACGTGTTTTCGATCAGAGGGTAATTTGAAGAATCGAACCGTACGAATGAATAGATCTCGAAAAGTTATCGAATTTCGACTACTCACACGTGAAAATCGGACTCTAAATGATCACAAACCAAGCCCTGGAACATGATTTGGATTAGTACTGAAGGTACCCACGATTTTGACCTTGATATTGACCAATTAAACTTTATTTAATTGTGTATACACACTATGTATATGTATAGGTGATGTATTATAAAGTAACTTTGTAAGTTATTCCTATGTATACACATCATTTATATGTATGTCCTACACCATAATATTTCTCATACAATCACATCTCTTATTATTGATTTTTGAATCTTATTTCAATTCCACCGATTGGAATTGGTTTGTGAGAGAGGGTTAGATAGAATACAATAGAGAGAGTTGAGGCGGTGAAGGAGAAGAGGAAGGAGAAGGAGAAGAAAAAAGAGAAGAGAAGAGAAGAAAAGGATGAAGAGGATGACGATGGTGGTGATGATGACAGCAACAGCGCCGGCGACGCCAACGCCGACGACGATGTTAGTAGAGAGAGAGAAGGGGAAGATGAAGATGGAGTCCATCCTTCATCCTAGCCAAAAAAATTGGTGACTTGGAGGTAAAATTGACAATCCCAAACCCCCAATTATTACTTACCTTGTTTAATTTCTTTGAGTGGGTTTGAGTTATAGATTAGGTGTTCTAGGATAAATAGGATCTAAAGAGGAAATTAATAATTTTCTTAGAAATAGTCCAAATTAGGGTTTTTATTTTCAGAGCTAACTGTTATTAATTAATTTAGTTAAAAATTAATTTTTAGATATTCAATTTACCGAATTTGAGGAATTAGGGTTCATGCTAATTTTACTTAATTGGATAGAATTCTAAAACCCTCAATTTATTATTCTTTTTGCTGAAATTGATTTGAGTAAATTTGAATTAGTGAAATTCTCCTTATTTTGATAGATTACTAATTAGGTGTTCTAGGTTATAGATAATAGATTAGTTGATTTCTTAGAGATAGATTCAACAAGGGCTGTACAACCAGGTAGTTATGTAGTTGATTAAATTAGTTTAAAGTCATTATAATTCAGATTTATTTGGGTTATGATTTTGAGAAAATTAGGTCCAACCCTTTGCTAGAAATTAATGAATTTTAAAAACCCCTTATTTTGGAGTACATCAATATTAAGATATTAAGAGTAGATTTTATTATGATGGATTTCTAATACCCTTATGATATAAGGTGTTTGATACAAATTGAATAGTTTTGAGTTAAAAGAGAGTATTTGGAGTAATTTGGGTTTGAAATCCTAAAGCCCTTATTTGATTTGATAAGGACCTAATTTGGGAGTTATTTGAAGAACTTGAGATTGATTTTGATTTGGTGGCTAAATTCTAGTGAACTGAATTTGTTAGTGGTGGCAAATTCAAAATTGAATTTTAGGTTCAATGATTTTGAGGTATTTGGTTTCCTCTTATTAATGTTAAGAGCAAATGATCAAAGGTACTTGGACCTTGTAGAGACTGTTTAGCTTAGGTTTAGACTACCAAACTACTCTTTGTGGAATTAATGTGATCTATACAGTTTTCTAAAGTGATTTGAAAATATTATTTACAGTTGGGAGTTTGTACTAGGACCAATAATTGGAGGCGAATAACGCAGTAAAGAGTTAGCCTTGCGGGATTTGAGGTAGGAACTTATAAATACTCTCTTGTAGCCATTAAAGTATTTTCAATACTTTTGATAGAGTTTAAATTTATAAATCAAATGTAATTATTTTGCAAAGCATGCATGATTTATTTGTGATGTCCTATTGATATGAAAATGATCTCCCAAAAGTATAGTTTTAAGTAGTGATGTAAAACAGTAATAGTTATTTTTTAAAATAACTAGATTCTAATAATTATATATATGAATGGGTTATATACATATATAAGTATATGGATGATTCTTCTTTCTTATTTATAGTTAAATAAACTATATTTCTAAAAGAATCGAGATTTAATCGTTATCGAGATTTGGGGATGGGTATATTTCCAAAACCAAATAGATTTTGGGGTTCTTATAACATATATATATTTTACTTCCTTCTATCTGTTGGGAGAAGTAATTATTTTGAGATGATGTATGGGATGGAGGTTCCCAGTCGTTGGGTATATATTGGTGATTCCCTAGGTACGGGCTTTCCCCCGGAATATATACTATATATGTTATGATGGGTTTTCCCCCGGCTATGATTATTACCGGCTTTCTCCGGATTATATTACCGACTTTCTCCCGAATAATTTTAGATGGGAGATCACAACATGTACATGGATGTTAGTTTTTATAGGAAAAAGTATTTTCTACTACTAAAACTTATAATATTATAATATATATTTTTAGGTGATCCGAAAATAGACTTGTAATACTTACACGAGGAAATCATTGAAGTTTTCCTTAAAAAAATGATTTGTTCCGTACTTTCGTTATGTTTTCCTGTCTCATGACAGGAATGAGACTCTCATGACATAGGAAAACTATTGAAATCTAGGTTATTCTATTTCTCTTTTTGGAAAACCTTGTTTGGATAGGTACGTGTATGATTCTAGAAATGTTGAGGTTATATGCTGCCTAGATTAGGCGAAGACTTGAGGAGCGTAACAACTCCTGGATTATTTTAATGATCATTAAGATGTCTGCACGAGTCAAACGGCTGACCACCGCGGCAACGGCTACATCGGCAAATTATGGTCAGGGGTCAACCTGAACCCAAATCATGAGCCAGCGTGCTTCTCACACCAACTGATAAATCAGTCGCTCGGTCGAAAATCAGGAACTAACGATGGGGTTCCACATCGGTTAAGTTGGAACACGATTTTGCTCACTGACTAGGAGCTGAAACATCTAGTCGTGACCTCTTCACTCTAAGATGATTACACTTCGCAGTATTATTATGGTGAGATGTTGTTAGTTTATCTATATTTGTATGGGTAAGTGAATGGTTATCAGTTATGTTATAGTAAAGGTACCAAATGCTTTTACATTACTATATTGTGATATCTCGGTTTTCTTTACAACCTGCATTGTCTTAAATTCATATTAGTGACTACCTATTAGTATTATAAGTTCTCACTGGGCTTTTTTCTTAGGAAATCGAGGAGACAATAGATGATTGGACGTTGTGTAATTTAAGGAAGCTGGTATAGGGAGACTTTCTACCTCAAGTTTATTATACTTGAGGTGTTGTTATTATTTAGTAATGATGCAGTTTATTTTACTTGCTTTGTATATATATTCTTGAGCTATAAATGTAAAACAAACACACTTATGTATATTTAGTATCACTTAACAAATCTTATATATGTATTATTTTATCAAGCAAGAGATCGTTTTACAATTATGGTTTAGATCCAGCATAGTGGATGACTATGTATTTTATATTGATAAATAGGGTTGATTGGATATGATGAGATGATATCGATGAACGGAATTGATATATAAATATTATTTATAGATAAATCATCTCTTCTATAGGTTTCAGACTCTGAAAATACAGGGGAAACTCAGGCGAATTTTTCGTTGGGCCTAACCATATTTAGAGGTGATTAAAGTTCTGACGAACTAGATTAGCTTAACTCTGATTTAAGTTCATAAACCTCTATTCAGGTTTATTTTAGTACTGTTTAATCACCTGGTATAGTAAACCTAATGCCTTGAGATGCGATTCAATCTCCTAGATATTTGAGTTTCAAATTGGGGCGTTACAAAACCATTAATGGCGACATGGATTATAAGCCGTGGTGGATTAGAACTAATTACAAACATGAGCCACTTGTGGGTTTGATCTCTAACTGAGAATTCGTACTGATCCAGTTCATAGTTCCCATGAAGATGCAAGAGTGTATAGACAAGTTGGTTGAGATTTTAGGTCATTAATTCTTTACAGATTCAAAGATAATCTTACAGAGGTAATAGTTATGTTTCCGAACACATAAACAAAATAATTTGATTTTAGGTCCTACTGATAATTCATTATTAGTATTTGAGTCCTGTTAAAGGGTATTCTCATCTTTTTACAGATTTTAGACGGTCAACTGGGTCAACCGTCAATTCAGGACCCAAACTCAAAGTTGGACAAATGCAGGACCCAAACCCTAACATTAGTCATAATATGGGACCCTCAGACTATTTGAAAGGTCCATGTTTTATGTTTGTCGAATTTCGTGTCAAAGGTAAACTCAAGATGGTTAATGTAACTTAAGTTAGAGTCTAGTGAGTCTCGGTTCACTTCGGTTGAAAGAGAAGAAATCTACAAAGGCTCCGAAGAACTCAACTCACCACCAGAAGACATC
>MVGT01002432.1:17117-37982 GCA_002174775.1 Macleaya cordata
GGTTCCTCCTGGTCCTACATCGTTGGGATTTCAGTTGAGTTGAAAAGAAAAAAAAAATGGGTGGCAAATTTGTAGTGCATATCCTTCTTTAAATTTGCTTCCGTTGTGTAAATTATTATATGCACTGTGTCTATTAGGTGACGAAAGGTCCAGTTTACAGGGGAGACTCTGCCGAAATTGAGTCTCGCGGTAGACTGATGGTAATGTCCCTTCGTATTTGGGATACGGGGCGTTACATACACATCTAATTAAAGCACAATTATCAAAATTGTGGTCAAAATTGCGTCAAAATCGCGGGTACCTTCGGTATCAATCCAAATCGTGTTCCGGGCCTTGGTTTGGGATCATTTAGTGTCCGATTTTCGCGCGTGAGTAGTTGAAATTTAACTTTTCGAGATCTATCCATTCGTACGGTTCGATTCTTCAAATTATGCTCCGAACAAAAACTTATTATTTAATCCTAGACTTAATTATTTTAACACCTAATAGGTTCCACGGTTGAAGCGTTGGACTCGACTCAACTTGACTCACCAAAGTCAACAAAATTATTTTGGGTCGTTACAAGTGTCCGCATAAAAGAAGGTGCCCATAATGTCATGAAGGGTTTGTGGTTTGGAGAGAAGTCGCAGCAAATACTGAGAACAAGGGGATAAATTTCTTTGGATGCTCAATTTTTAAATGTAATTATTTCAAATGGTGTGAGGGGTCGTTGTCGTCCCATACAATCTATGAACAAGGCGAAGATGTTGAGTCAAACAACTCTTCAACTGATGTGTCCGACGAAGATATTGATCGTGAAATGGACGATTTATCTCTTTTACTCGAACGTCTTGCTAGCATTTCAAAAAAAAAGATGTTGAGATTTCTCGCAAGATCAAATTTCGGAAGAGGAAAAAGCAGGGAAAGAAGAAGGGAAAGGAGTGATTTAATAACATTATAATAGGAAGAGTTATTAACTGTTGATTTAGATAGTAACTTTCTATCACTTAAATTTTGTATGACTTAAACTTTGTATTACCTAATTAATGTATGGTTAGTGTATTTACTGTCTATTAAAATATTTAATTAATCCAATTCGGTATGTTAGTATATGCAAGATTTAGTATAAACTCTAATGTGCTAATTATGTATTTGTGCATTCTTGTTTAAATGCATCTTATTAATGTTATTTATTATTCGGCACATGCGTTCATCCCATTTTTTTTAGTTTGTCAGGAACCATGTTGCAAGCAGCCATATGGTACGACGGAAGGGTTGTGTCTGATGAACATAGAAACCCAAGCTACATCGATGGTAGATTTAAGAGGGTCAAAGTAGAAGATAATATAACGGTTGATAACTTTAGTTCGTTAGTATGCGAACAATGCGGCATTGGTATTAATACTCCAATTACAATTTTCCATCGACTGTATTTGAGTTTGAGTATCTCTACATTGGTGGACATAAATGGGTGTGAAAAAATGGTTGAAATCATGCAAGATGATATGATCCATCCATTTTATGTCGAGTTAAAATCTACGCATGCCGAAGCATCGGTTGATAGGTAAACCATAGAAAATTGTCATTTGTTATTTCGAGTTTTATTATAAGTTTTTCTTGACACAGTTCAATGCATACACAGACACAAGCAGCCTTCTGATTATGGATCGAACAAGGTGATATATAAAGTTGGTGGTTCGACCCAACCACGTAACACGTCTCTCCAAGAGAAGGATGTGATGTGTAAGTTAATTTTATACTTTATGTTCTTTATCATGCAATGAAGCACTAAATTTTTTATTTTCCTTTCATACAGGCGGGAACCAATTACTGATTCTCTCCACCAATCAAACAAATCTCCAAAACATTTTGTGGCTGATCATCCAACCATTAAAAGAAAGGTATTTCTACGGGGTTCACACACTGAACCATGCACAAATACTGATAGGTAACCTTTCTTCTGCGCCAATCGAATGTTCTTGAAGTATTACTGAATTTCATTCATGGGAATCATCTAGGGTCCATGTGGAAGTACCAAATCTCGACGACCAACCCAAAAATGTCTCGACGTGTGAACCGTTAGTTGATAAGGGGTTGGACGAATTTGACGGAGCATCTCAATGTCCCCCCAAGGCTTGTATTAACACGTCTTACATTGACAGGTACGATGATTATGCCAACGTAAATTCGAACCACGCAGCTTTTATTGTGACCATTAGCGACGAAAGGCGTGACCTCTTTATGGATACAGGTCCACTATTGATGATGATCTAAACTGTAGAGTCCTTTCCGACCGTTTTAAGGTTTCTCTAACTGAAAGTGGGCAAAAAGGATTGGGATTGGCAAGTAGTTGTGTTGAGTCACTCAGTGTTTAAGGAGATCAAAATGATTTATTGGACAGTCCTAAAGAGCATAATGGGTTGGATGATTGCAATGGTCCACCGCTATCTCCTACCCATCCCGTCACTCATTCATCTTGTATCGATAGGTAAAGAGACCTAGAATACATGAATATTTTAAAGAAAATAAGCATCTTTATATCATTTGGATAACAACCAACAACGTGGTATTTTATGGGCACAGGTACACCGTTGATGATGAGGATGTCTTTGCTATGGTTTCGGACTGTTTTGAGGCTCCTTTGTCTCAAAGCGGACAAAATAGTTCGGTTGTAGGAACTAGTAGTTTTGCGACACCTAGGTCCGATACAGAGAAGGACAATGGCTCACCTTACGAACCCTTTTTTGATAATGGGTTTTGCGACTCTGATGGTTCTCCCACCCAGACCGTCCCAAACACATCTTCGATGGATAGGTAAGATGCCAATGTGGCCTTTCATTTGATATGAAATTTAACCGACTATATTAGTTGAATAAAAAACCAACATATTTATTTTCTATGGACACAGGCCAACCTTTGACGATGGTGCTGAGTTTGGTATTGGGTCTGACTGTTTTGAGGTTCCTTGGACGGACAAATGCTTGGCCCTTAAGCATACCATCCAAGAACTAATCGATTCAAAGCAACTAATTCTTCTAGGAGTTGGGGAGCAGGTTCAGCCAAATATCAATGACAATCCACTACCAGTCCATCAAGCATAACCAAAGATTAACTATATTGAAGTAGATGAAAAGGTCAATCCAATCAAGTCCATCACCAGGCAAAATGCGAGATATCCCAATCTAATATAGCAACAATTCAAATAAGCTCTCCAGTGCACATCTCAGAAATCTTGACAAATTCTCAGCGGTGGAAGCTAGCTTTTATCACTGAGCTCCTGCCAAAACAGGTAAATTCAGTAAATATTTCTTCATGTAATCAATCTAATGAGCCTGTTTATCTTATAGATCTTCTGCAATTACAAGAACCGATACACATTGACAACATCCTACCAGTGTCAGCAGTTTCTAAATAAGTCAAAGTGGCAGTATACCTCACAGATCTCCAACAATCTTCACAGCAGTCTAAAGAACCAGTATACCTAACTGATTTATTCCATCTAAACGAGCAGAAATCAAAGTGGGTGGACCCGCTTAGGATAGAGGGTTGCAGTAAAGTCCAACATTTGATAAGGGGAGGTAGACACTACAAACCTCCTCACTTAAGAGTCGAAAATCCTACTGCCACCATAGGTCATTCCACCCAATTTCGACTCCAAGACATGAAAGTGGTAAAAGAAGAGGATAAAGAGGTCATTAAGCAACTGCAAAAAACTAAAGCAAACATTTCCATATAGGGATTATTAATGGCATCTTCGGGACATAGAGAAGTTGTATTGGCAGAATTAAATGCGGCTCATGTGCGCACAATCACGCTAGAAGAGCTAGCAGGAACAGTGACCCAAGTTGGAAAGCTCAACTTGATGACTTTTTCAAATTATGATTTACCATCAGAGGGGAAAGGATATAATCAGGCTCTTTAGATCACTATTGGGTGCAATGGATACTTGGTCCCACACGTGTTGATTGACAATGGTTTTGGAGTAAGTAAATATATGTACTCTGGACACGACAAAAATGATTGGTGTGACATAGGAGAATATAGCCCTGGGAAATGACACAACAAGAATTGTGTGCGGGTTTGACAATGACAAGAAAAATGTAATGGGTGAGTTCTCTACAGTCTTGATGGTTGGACCGGTTCAAACAAAAAACAAATTTTTGGTTATGGATATCAAAGCAAATTTTGCCATGCTTTTGGGGAGACCATGGCTACATGAACACAGGGTAATAGAATCAACTTTGCATCAAAAGTTAAAGTTTGTGTGTGGAGACAAGGTGATAATAATCCATGGAGACAATGATCCCGAGGAAATAGTTGTAAAGACTAAAAGCCAGATCATAATCCCAGTTATTGAAACAGATCCGGGAAGGAAAAATTATGGGGAAGAATCGATAAATCTCATGGTATACAGGACATCATCTAAAGAAAAGCTTCCAAATTGGTTTGATCATGGCCATATAAAGATTGGGTATTACTTGATCAGAAAATGTAGGTTTTTTCCTGGCATGGGATTAGGTCTATGATGTAATGGACTGATTAAACTAATTTTGGGAGAAAAAACAGCACACGAGGCACTATTTGGTTTAGGGTACTAACCGACAGAAGCTGACCGAATAAAGGTTTTTCAGGAAAAAAGATGGAAGGCAATACTCACCAAAAAGGGATTTACAGGGGAAGTAACTGGATTAAATTGGAGCCACCAACCTTCCTTAAATGGGCACTTCATCTGGAAAGGAGACTCACTGTCACGCACCGCTCACACGTGTACCAATATTGTCCCTGCTTTAGCCACCCCACACTGGGTACAGGGTTTTGTTCTTGGCGAGAGCCCAGTCACAGTCCTGGCCCAACTTAATGACAACCAGTCCTCCTCGAAAGCTCACCCAAAAGGCCTCGGTACACACTATGACAGATAGTGAACTCATAGCCCAGTCTCCGGACACTCTCCTAGGCGATGTGGAGACTGGGCTATGAGTTCACAAGCTATCTTACAGTATGCCAAGGCCTTTTGGGTGAGCTTTCGAGGAGGACTGGTTGTCATTAAGTTGGGCCAGGACTGTGACTGGGCTCTCGCCAAGAACAAAACCATGTACCGCGTGTGGTGGCTAAAGCAGGGACAATATTGGTACACGTGTGAGCGGGGCGTGACACTCACATCCTTATACAGCTTTCAGAGAACCTATTATTAGATGATGTGTTCTAGCACAGATAGTAACTTTTGATTTAGAAAAGGAGGAAGAGAAAGATGAAAGAATCTATAAAGGCATGGAGAAATTATTTATAACATCCTCAGAGGAGGAAAAGGAAGAAGTTCAGGTAAGTCGGGATACATGTACGTCTTTAGCCTATTTGGTTCATGAAAAAATAATTTTTAACCCTGCGAAGTTAATTCGACCGATTCAAGGTCTTGATTTTATTTTGTCTACATATTATGTGGAAACTAACCATTTTACAGGTACGGACGTTGGTGAATCTTCATCCAGAGCCCAAAAATAAAAGTCTATGAGTAGTTTAAGGGAGGGACCACCCCCGTCTGATGGGGAAGAAGATCTGTGGTCCCTAGTAAGTTCTATTATACCATACCATATTTCAAAAATCCAAAAAAATTGAAAATTTCAGAAAAACCAAAAAAGTCAAAAAATTGAAAAAGAACAAAAAGATTTTGCTTTCTTAGGTAGAAAAAATATTTTTGAGAAAAATGTACTTGATTTAACTGGAGGAAATGAGGATGATGATGATCCCGAATCCGACAATGAGGAAATGATCGAAAAAGACCCACCTTATGAGAACTTTGAGTCCTGAAGAGAAACCTGAGCCAGTCGAAGAAGAAATTAAGGCGATCAACTTGAATACTGAAGATCAACCTCAAATGGTAAAAATTGGGACTACCTTGTCACTAGAGGAAAGAGTGGCTATGATTGAACTGTTGACTCAGTATAAGGATATTTTTGCATGGCTATATATTGACATACCGGGACTGGATATAGAAATGGTAGTACACCGGCTACCAACTCATCCAAATATGAAGCGAGTCAAACAAAAGTTACAAAGGTTGAGACCAGAATGGACATTGAAGATAAGAGAAGAAGTTGTTAAACAATATGAAGCAGGTTTCCTTATGGTCACGAATTATCTAGAATGGCTGGCTAATATTGTACCAGTTCTGAAGAAAGATGGCAAGGTTTGAATGCGCATAGACTATCGGAACCTCAATAGAGCAAGCCCCAAGGACGACTTTCCTCTCCCATATATCGATATTCTAGTTGACAATGCAGCAGGACATGGATTACTATCTTTTATGGATGGATTCTCAGGATATCATCTGATTAAAATGGCAGAAGAAGACAGGGAGAAGACATCCTTCATCACTTTTTGGGGCACATTTTGCTATAAAGTCATGCCATTCGGTCTCAAGAATGCTGGGGCAATGACTACTCTCTTTCACGATATGATGCACAAAGAACTAAATATATATGTTGATGATGTGATTACAAAATCAAAGAAGAGAAAATCATCCAATGAGTCTTTATAAGATAGTTGAGCAACATAAGTAAGGACCATCCAAGGCCGACGAATGCTGACTAACTCAAGAAATACTACGCATGAGGTAAGCCACTTTACTCTTACGCAAGGGGCTACGAACGCCGATAGAGATTCACAAAGAGAGGCCATCTTTGGTAGTTAGTCTCCTCCAAAATAACCCATGAATATCATTTATCTTTAGTTACCCAATTTTTGAGCCTAAGCCTTTCATTTGTACCCAAATGCATAGCTCTCTCTCCCTCCTAAAAAAAATGAAACATAATTTCTTACCAAGTCAAAGTGGTAGAAATGTCAAATTAAAATAAAGGTCGAGTATCCAAAGTAGGGGAAAAAGTAATTCCTTAAAAATGTTTCAAAAAAAACAAAGAAAGAAAAAAAGAGAAAAGGTAATCAATTGTGTCAAATCAAGAGTGAGATCAAAATCAATGACAAAATAATTCTCTAAGAAGTTATGCTATCATTAGAAAAGGAAAGAGAAACCCATAAAAATATCATAAAATCAAATTGGGCCTTTACCATCCTTTCAAGCCAGACCTAAGCCCCATTACAACCTATAAAATTCCTCTCTGAATCCTGCGAGCAACGAAAGCCCCAAGCGAAGGGGGAGAGTGGTGCGTTCTCAAAAAAAAATGTAGTGAAAAAAAAACTTGGGAAAATTTGGTCAGTGTTTGTAAGCTTAAGAAAGTTTGGTTCACTACTGCAATGTGGATTGAAAAATATGAGTCAGTTTTTCAAATAAAGGCTTGGTGAGTATGTCCTGAGCTTAGAAAACAGTGATCTCAAAACCTACCTCAAAACTAGGGGCAAGACAATCCTGAAATTAGCCTGAAGGGCGTGATCATAGGTATGCAGGTAAAATCGTCCCAAAATAATCAAGATGAAACACATGTGTCTTCTCATGGCTTACTAACACATGGGATGTAACACCTAGAAAAATTTTAACCCTTAAATTTTTGTTGACCCAATGACCCATAGGTATTATTTTGTTGCATGTGTGCCAAGAGGTAATTTTACTATTCACTAACCACTTATAGAATTAAGGTATATATATATATATATATATATATGTGTGTGTATGTATATAAGTATGTATAAATATGTGATAAACTTATCTACATGTATACCTAAATATTAGAATATACTTATTAAATACATATCTACAAATGCATATGTTTTCTTTTGTTTTTAGAAATTAAGTTAAAGTCACAAAATAATTATCTACATATATATAATAAAATAAAATAAATTGAATACATAAATAAATAAATAATAATAAAAATAATAGATTTACCACCATTATAATGGCTAGTCCACCACCACTAAGTGATGGCTAGTCCACCATTATAATGGCTAATCCACCACCATTAATTTTTATTTTCATCCACCACCTTAGATTCCATTTTTACCTATATAAAGAGGTAGTTTGTGAAGACAAATATGGTGTAAGTTAAGAGAGAATTGAGAAAAAAGAAATAGGAAGAGAGGAAGGAAAATTAAGGAAAGAAGAATTTGAGAAGATCACCACCCTCTTGGATAATTTCTAGCTATCAAAGGTAGGTCTCATTGAACCATTTCTAGTGGGATGTTTTATCGATTACTATGTTTGAAATTTTATGAAAATGTTCATCTCTTAAGATATATGTATGCATGATAAGTTTTTATTATTGGATTGCATCATATGTTATAAATTGTATATCATATGTATTAATCATGATTTTAAGATTTTAAGCATATAATTGTTCTTAATTTAGGTATCCATGAAAGCTTAAGTTTTGGACTAATTTTTGAGTTGGTTTATCCACAACTAATGGAATAATTATTGGACTTATTTTACACAAATAATAGATCTGTTTTTAGGTTAGTTTTACTAACAACAATGAACTGATTTTTTTTTATTTTCGATATGAAATTGTAAATTCCCGTTTTTACTGCATAGTCACTACTATATCGACCATAACTTCTTCGTTATAGACCCAAATTGAGTGATTCCAACTCTCATATGTTTTTAACATATATATGTATCTCCTGTAAAAATTTTATAATTTTTGGAGCTCATTTACTATATGTTTTTAATTCTGAAAGTTACCTTTGAGTTTTGACAAAATCAATTTTGCTGAGAAAGTCCTAAAGATTGGTATTTTTCTTCTAGATTGATTTACTTTCTGGTTTAATGCCATGAATAAGAATTATACATTTATCTGTTATCTTTCTAATGCTTTTGGAATCACCAAAATCCGATTTGTAAATAATCCACAGCGACTGTTTTCGTTAAACTGCGCATTTCTGAAATCTGAATTCTCGGTTTTACTGCACAGCTGGTACGAAAATGGGTATAACTTCCTTTGTATAATTCTGAATTGAGTGATTTCAGTTCCTATACTTTCATGACACATATATCTACCTTTAGTATAAATTTGAGCACTTTTAGAGTTTGTTTAGTCAGTTTATTAGACCTCTTAAATTGACCTTATGTACAACTCTTATTCTTATGTAATACGCCTAAAAATTGTCTTTTGGTTCTCCTCTTGTTATTTAACTCCTCAACCTGTTTGTGTATGTTAAGGGTAAACTTTTTGTGGCCAATATTTACTAACACAAAGGTGTAATCTTGTAAATTTAATGAACCCTTTTATACTTAACGGTTTCTTTTGAATTTAAGTTGGATTTCGAATTCCATTTATGCTTGTTGCTCACAAAACTGTTTTGAAGTTTAAACGACGAATTTTAGAATTCCAAGGACAGATTTGGTATCAAATTTTCATATTCTCATCGTGATGGTTTATTTCGAGGTTTAAATGAATTATTACGTTATTGCATTAACCCAACTTCTTGGTGACAGGATGTATTATGGTTACTCGAGTATTGTTGGTTTTGAACTCGATTTTGAAATAAGATCCAAAGAATATGAAAGGTTTTGGTTAACATATTCATGATGCATTAATATGGGATCTGAATTCCATAAGAGCGAAGGCTCGACGAAACACCCTTATTGACCGGGACAGTGATTTTCCCTTGGAGTTTAATACTCCACCATCGATGGTTGTGGTTCCCGAACCAAGGATCAAAATCGGAATGGGTGATGTGGTTTCCGAAAGACCAAGGATCAAAATCGGAAAGTTTGTATAAGATCATATTTTTCATGATTATACGCCTCGTGGTTATTCGAAGCATTTCTTTACTTGAGAATTTTTATTAACTACTTATTTGGTGTTTTATCGCTTAGTGTTTAGCCGCTGCCCACTAGGGGTGGGGAGATGAACCTATTGAGTTTTCTCACTGTTGTTGATAATCCTGCAGATTTCTTAAATGATGGAGATGTGCCGAATACACAGGAATAGGATGATTAAAAGGAGTGATGATTTAAAGCTTCGTGTCTCATGTTATGTTTAGATGTTTGAAACTGTGGAACTTATATTTTCTATGTTTTATTTTGTCCTACTAGCTTGAAATATTGGTGATGTACTATTTCACCATGTGATAACTATCATCGGGTGTGTTTATCTTAAGTTTGCTAATAATTATATGAATTAAGTGTGCTTGTTTTTATATATATTTATTGTGATGACTAAACTAGTTTATTTTTCGACTTAACACCGTGAGTTCTGGGTTATTAAAGAAGATGGCCCGTGATCCAGAATTTGGGGTGTTACAACTTGGTATCAGAGCAATGGTATTAGATCTAAGTGGTCCTATAGGATGAGTCTTGCTATGCTTGCTTGTTGTTTGCCTGATTTTTATATACTAAAACCTAACACTGAATTTTGTATGTGTGTCACTTGATTTCTTGACTTGTTTGCTTGTTTTTGTATATAAGCAAGTATAATAGAGGACGAGCAATTCTCTCTACTTGCTAACTCTAGGAATTTAACCCTCGGTGTCGAGACTCAGCCTACCGATGGGAATTAGAACATGTGGCGTGGTTGACTCGGTGGATACCCGTGACTCCCAATGCCTAAATCCTAAGTGAGGATCAAAGTGGTTAGAACTAAGAACCTACTATCTTAGAACAAGGAATTTCTATCCAGACATAATCGATCTATTAGCTTCTGGATTCCTGATAGAAGTTTGACGGAGATTACTTCTGTCAAGAAAATTACTGGTGGCCGACCACTTAAACTGAAGGTAAAATTGGGCAAGGAACAAGACCCAATTGAATTCTTTAATCTTTTTCGAGATCAAATCGATTATGAGGATGACAACAGGAGGACTTTTAGTTACGTTCGAAATCGGCTTAACAACTTTAAATCTGAGGAGATTTTAGAAAAGTGATCTATACCCATTCACATATATACTAGCTTTAATCATAGTTATAATATTGTGTGGTTGTGTTAAAATAATGGATCTTCTAGTACTAAATAAAATAAGCTTTTGCATGATGTGCAATCAAGTGTTTGAAGACCATTGAACCAATTATCATTTGGTTGTACTCACAACTGTATCCTTGTAGGATATGGCAAGGGGTGCAAATCAAGATGATGCCTTAGCTCAAGCTCTCCGCGAAATGACTGAGGCCTTACGTGAGACTAGGTCAGGGCCTCTTGTTTCACCTGAACTAAGTGAAGAAACTCGGACGATGACTATAATCCGAGAATTTCATCGCTATGACCCTCCAAAGTTTAAAGGAACTACAAATCCCCTCGAGGCTGAGAACTGGTTAGCTGATTTGGAGAAGAGAATGGACTTCTTACGTGTGGATGACATGCTTCGAGTGGACCTTGCTGTGTACTTACTCACTGAGGAGGCCAATCATTGGTGGTCATTGACTAAGCGCACAAAAGAGGTACGTGGAATGACATGGCCAGCATTTAAGCAAATATTTTTAGAGAAGTACTTCCCACTTGCCTCACGGAACAACAAGATGGGAGAATTTCTACAGCTCACTCAGAGGAATATGACGGTAGCAGAATATGAAGCAAAATTTGAGGAACTGTCACGCTATGCTCCACAACTCGTCGCCACAGAGGAACTTAAGGCTTTCAAATTCCAAGAAGGCTTGAGGCCTGGTATCCGTAGTAGAGTTGCACCTTTTCTACTTACTAGTTTCGGGGGAATTGTCGAACGAGCACTGGTCGTCGAGCGCGAGCATGAGGAATCCCAGAAAATCCATGCTAGGAAGAGAGACAACAATAGGAAGGATTCCTTCAAGCGACAAAGGCCAAATCCAACTCTGGGACAGAATACACAAGATAAGAATGGGGATAACTCCCAGCCGAAGAAATGTTACGAGTGTGGTCAGGCTGGACACATCCGCAAACACTGTCCTAGACTTAGACAACAACAACCTCAACAAGGTCAAGGAGGCCAGTATTCGAGGCCCAATCAGCAGCAGCAACAACAACGACCTCAGAACCAACAGAGGCCAACACAACCCAACCAACAAGGAAGGGCATTTGCGGCAGTCCAAACTGATGACGACGTGGATAATGCAGTAGTGGAAGGTACACTTCTTTTGTTTAATTCATGGGCAAAAATCTTATTTGACCCTGGTGCCACACACTCTTTCATATCGACTCAATATGTTATATTATTAGGATTAGAGTCCGAACCTCTTAAATCCTCTTTATGTGTGACTACCCCAATAGGGAGTGTATGCTTGAATCGTGTATGTCGAGCTTGTGTTATTCGAATTGCCGATCAGGAACTCGTAGGGGACCTGATCGTTTTAGGGATGACAACCTTTGATGTCATCCTGGGTATGGATTGGCTTGCAACATACCATGCTATATTTGACTGTTTTAAGAAGAGAGTGACCTTCTCTTCTCGAGAAGGTGTCACATTTCAGTTTGATGGTGCGAGAAATTCACTCAACTCTCTCACCTCTTTGGGACACCATCACCAGAAGTCGAAACTCCTTTGTAGTTTAGGCTTCCTCGCTCAGCTAGAACTAAGTGATGATAAGAACGATACCATCACTAAGCGTATCCCGGTGGTCGAAGAATTCATGGATGTCTTTCCTGAAGAGTTACCAGGATTACCTCCAATACGAGAGATGGAATTCATAATCGAACTTCTTCCCGGGACGACACCGATCTCCATGCCACCGTACAGGATGGCACCTGTTGAACTCAAGGAGCTGGACAAACAATTATTAGAATTAAAGGAACGTGGTTTTATTAGGGAGAGTACCTCATCTTGGGGTGCGCCTGTTCTCTTTGTTAAGAAGAAGGATGGAACTCTCCGCTTGTGCATTGACTATCGACGACTAAATCAAGTAACAGTTAAGAACAAGTACCCACTACCAAGGATTGACGATCTATTTGACCAGCTTAAAGGAGCACAATACTTTTCAAAGATCGACTTAAGGTCTGGATATCACCAATTACGGGTACGGGAGGACGATATTTCGAAGACTGCTTTTCGAACTCGTTACGGACTCTTCGAATTTCTTGTGATGCCTTTCGGACTCACCAATGCTCCAGCAGCATTTATGGATCTGATGAATCGTGTGTTCAGGCCATACCTCGACAAGTTTGTTGTGGTGTTTGTGGACGACATTTTGGTTTACTCAAAGACTTATGAAGAGCATGCAGAACATCTAAAAATCACCCTACAAACACTGAGAGGGCATCAGTTGTATGCAAAGCTAAGTAAATGTGACTTCTGGCTATCGGAGGTCCAGTTTTTGGGTCATGTCGTGACAAGAGATGGTATTCGAGTGGACCCTACTAAGATCGAAGCTGTGCTGAAATGGGAAAGACCGAAGAACGTATTCGAAATTCGCAGCTTCCTTGGTTTAGCTGGCTATTACCGAAGATTTGTAGAGGGTTTTTCATGCTTAGCAGCACCAATGACTAAGTTGACTAAGAAGGGCGTGAAGTTCGTGTGGAATGAGGAGTGTGAAGAATCCTTTCAAATGTTGAAGGAAAAGTTGACTTCAGCACCTGTGTTAATTACCCCAGAGAGTGGAATAGGGTATATCATTTATAGTGATGCTTCCTTGAAGGGACTCGGTTGTGTGCTTATGCAACAAGGACGAGTTGTTGCCTACGCATCAAGACAACTGAAGGTGCACGAACAGAACTATCCAACTCATGACCTAGAATTGGCAGCCATTGTCTTCGCACTCAAGATTTGGCGGCATTATCTTTACGGAGAGAAGTTCGAAATCTATTCAGACCACAAGAGCCTACGATATATCTTCACACAAAGAGATCTTAATCTGAGGCAGCGTCGATGGATGGAATTTCTTAAAGATTACGAATTCACGTTGCATTACCATCCAGGTAAGGCTAACGTTGTTGCTGATGCACTGAGTAGGAAATCTTGTGGATCTCTAGCTTATTTAGGGGTGCACACTTGGCAACTTTATGAAGCAATTGAAGGATTACGTTTAGAAGACAAGGAAGCAAAGGTTTGTGCCTTCAACGTTTTGGCTCAACCGGTACTATTACAAAGGATCGTTGAAGCTCAACGTACTGACTCCGGACTCGAGGACATCCGTGCTAAGATCAATGCTGGCTCTGGAACAGAAGGTTGGACTATACAAGCAGATGGTGGACTTCGTTTCCATGGAAGGTTATGCGTACCCAATATAGGTGAATTAAGGAAAGATGTTATGGATGAAGCTCACAAGTCTAAATATTCAATTCATCCTGGTGAATCAAAAATGTACCAGGATTTACGAAGGCAATTCTGGTGGAGTGGCATGAAAAGGGATGTGGCTTTGTACGTATCAAGATGCTTAACTTGTCAGCAAGTCAAAATAGACCATAGGAAACCCTCAGGGTTGTTGCAACCCTTACCTGTAGCTGAATGGAAGTGGGAACACATCACAATGGATTTCGTATCCGGACTACCACGAACTGCACAAGGGCGTGACACAGTGTGGGTTATCGTCGATCGACTGACGAAATCAGCACATTTCATAGCTATCAAAAAAACTGATACTCTGGGCACCTTAAGTCAGTTGTATGTTCGAGAAGTGGTAAGACACCATGGAGTACCTCTATCTATAGTATCTGACAGAGACCCACACTTTACATCCAAATTCTGGAAGAGTTTCCAAAAAGCCATGGGTACGACTTTATCTTTTAGCACCGCTTTTCACCCGCAGACAGACGGCCAATCAGAACGTGTCATACAGATCCTTGAAGATATGTTACGGGCTTGCGCTTTGGACTTTAAAGGAGGATGGAATGATCAACTTCCATTGGCGGAATTCTCGTATAATAATAGTCACCAAGCAAGTATTGGCATGGCACCTTTCGAGGCACTGTATGGTCGACCCTGCAGATCGCCAGTATGTTGGGCTGAGGTTGGAGAACATAGAATGTTGGGTCCAGACTACGTTCAGGAAACAACAGAAAAGATCCAGATTATACGCCAACGACTGTTAGCAGCTCAGAGCAGACAGAAAAGTTATGCAGACGGTCGAAGAAGGCCCTTAACATTTAGTGTGGGCGACCATGTTTTTCTTCGGGTGAACCCCAGGAAGGGTATTTCACGTTTTGGCAGCAAGGGAAAGTTAGCACCCAGATTCGTCGGACCATTTGAGATTCTCAAACGCATCGGTGTAGTTGCCTACCAACTTGCTTTGCCTGTCCAGATGGGGAATGTTCACGATGTCTTTCATGTTTCAATGCTCAGGAAATACGAACCAGACCCTACACATGTACTTGACTGGAAAGACCTAGAGGTCCGCGATGATGCATCTTATGAGGAGACACCACTTCAAATCTTGGACACTAAGGAGCAGGTACTACGTACCAAAACCATAAAATTAGTTAAGGTGTTATGGAGGCACCACAACGTCGAAGAAGCGACTTGGGAACTCGAATCTGAGATTCGAGAGAAGTATCCTGCTATACTCGAAGGTATGTACTGAATTTCGGGACGAAATTCCTTTAAGGGGGGAAGGATGTAACACCCCGAAAAAAATTTAACCCTTAAATGTTTTGTTGACTCAATGACCCATAAGTATTATTTTGTTGCATGTGTGTCAAGAGGTAATTTTACTATTTACTAACCACTTATAGAATTAAGGTATATATATATCTATACATATGTGTGTGTATGCATATAAGTATGTATAAATATGTGATGAACTTATCTACATGTATACCTATATATTAGAATATACTTATTAAATACATATCTACAAATACATATGTTTTCTTTTGTTTTTAGAAATTAAGTTAAAGTCACAAAATAATTATCTACATATATATAATAAAATAAAATAAATTGATAAATAAATAATAATAATAAATTTACCACCATTATAATGGCTAGTCCACCATTATAATGGCTAGTCCACCACCACTAAGTAATGGCTAGTCCACCATTATAATGGCTAATCCACCACCATTAATTTTTATTTTCATCCACCACCTTAGATTCCATTTTCACCTATATAAGGAGGTAGTTTGTGAAGAAAAATATGGTGTAAGTTAAGAGAGAATTGAGAAGAGAGAAATAGGAAGAGAGGAAGGAAAATTAAGAGAAGAAGAATTTGAGAAGATCACCACCCTCTTGGATAATTTCTAGCTATCAAAGGTAGGTCTCATTGAACCATTTCTAGTGGGATGTTTTATCGATTACTATGTTTGAAATTTTATGAAAATGTTCATCTCTTAAGATATATGTATGCATGATAAGTTTTTATTATTGGATTGCATCATATGTTATAAATTGTATATCATATGTATTAATCATGATTTTAAGATTTTAAGCATATAATTGTTCTTAATTTAGGTATCCATGAAAGCTTAAGTTTTGGACTAATTTTTGAGTTGGTTTATCCACAACTAATGGAATAATTATTGGACTTATTTTACACAAATAATAGATCTGTTTTTAGGTTAGTTTTACTAACAACAATGAACTGATTTTTTTGTATTTTCGATATGAAATTGTAAATTCCCGTTTTTACTGCATAGTCACTACTATATCGACCATAACTTCTTCGTTATAGACCCAAATTGAGTGATTCCAACTCTCATATGTTTTTAACATATATATGTATCTCTTGTAAAAATTTTATAATTTTTGGAGCTCATTTACTATATGTTTTTAATTCTGAAAGTTACCTTTGAGTTTTGACAAAATCAATTTTGCTGAGAAAGTCCTAAAGATTGGTATTTTTCTTCTAGATTGATTTACTTTCTGGTTTAATGCCATGAATAAGAATTATACATTTATCTGTTATCTTTCTAATGCTTTTGGAATCACCAAAATCCGATTTGTAAATAATCCACAGCGACTGTTTTCGTTAAACTGCGCATTTCTGAAATCTGAATTCTCGGTTTTACTGCACAGCTGGTACGAAAATGGGTATAACTTCCTTTGTATAATTCTGAATTGAGTGATTTCAGTTCCTATACTTTCATGACACATATATCTACCTTTAGTATAAATTTGAGCACTTTTAGAGTTTGTTTATTCAGTTTATTAGACCTCTTAAATTGACCTTATGTACAACTCTTATTCTTATGTAATACGCCTAAAAATCGTCTTTTGGTTCTCCTCTTGTTATTTAACTCCTCAACCTGTTTGTGTATGTTAAGGGTAAACTTTTTGTGGCCAATATTTACTAACACAAAGGTGTAATCTTGTAAATTTAATGAACCCTTTTATACTTAACGGTTTCTTTTGAATTTAAGTTGGATTTCGAATTCCATTTATGCTTGTTGCTCACAAAACTGTTTTGAAGTTTAAACGACGAATTTTAGAATTCCAAGGACAGATTTGGTATCAAATTTTCATATTCTCATCGTGATGGTTTATTTCGAGGTTTAAATGAATTATTACGTTATTGCATTAACCCAACTTCTTGGTGACAGGATGTATTATGGTTACTCGAGTATTGTTGGTTTTGAACTCGATTTTGAAATAAGATCCAAAGAATATGAAAGGTTTTGGTTAACATATTCATGATGCATTAATATGGGATCTGAATTCCATAAGAGCGAAGGCTCGACGAAACACCCTTATTGACCGGGACAGTGATTTTCCCTTGGAGTTTAATACTCCACCATCGATGGTTGTGGTTCCCGAACCAAGGATCAAAATCGGAATGGGTGATGTGGTTTCCGAAAGACCAAGGATCAAAATCGGAAAGTTTGTATAAGATCATATTTTTCATGATTATACGCCTCGTGGTTATTCGAAGCATTTCTTTACTTGAGAATTTTTATTAACTACTTATTTGGTGTTTTATCGCTTAGTGTTTAGCCGCTGCCCACTAGGGGTGGGGAGATGAACCTATTGAGTTTTCTCACTGTTGTTGATAATCCTGCAGATTTCTTAAATGATGGAGATGTGCCGAATACACAGGAATAGGATGATTAAAAGGAGTGATGATTTAAAGCTTCGTGTCTCATGTTATGTTTAGATGTTTGAAACTGTGGAACTTATATTTTCTATGTTTTATTTTGTCCTACTAGCTTGAAATATTGGTGATGAACTATTTCACCATGTGATAACTATCATCGGGTGTGTTTATCTTAAGTTTGCTAATAATTATATGAATTAAGTGTGCTTGTTTTATATATATTTATTGTGATGACTAAACTAGTTTATTTTTCGACTTAACACCGTGAGTTCTGGGTTATTAAAGAAGATGGCCCGTGATCCAGAATTTGGGGTGTTACAACTTGGTATCAGAGCAATGGTATTAGATCTAAGTGGTCCTATAGGATGAGTCTTGCTATGCTTGCTTGTTGTTTGCCTGATTTTTATATACTAAAACCTAACACTGAATTTTGTATCTGTATCACTTGATTTCTTGAATTGTTTGCTTTTTTTTGTATATAAGCAAGTATAATAGAGGACGAGCAATTCTCTCTACTTGCTAACTCTAGGAATTTAACCCTCGATGTCGAGACTCAGCCTACCGATGGAAATCAGAACATGTGGCCAAACCGGTATAACTCCTTTCAAAGTTTCACTTCAATTCCTGAGAAATTCCTACTAAAAGCGATTGACTCGGTGGATACTCGTGACTCCCAATGCCTAAATCTTAAGTGGGGATCAAAGTGGTTAGAACTAAGAACCTACTATCTTAGAACGAGGAATTTCTATCCATCCCAACATAATCGATCTATTAGCTTTTGGATTCCCGATAGAAGTTTGACGGAGATTACTTTTGTCAAGAAAATTACTGGTGGCCGACCACTTAAACTGAAGGTAAAATTGGGCAAGGAACAAGACCCAATTGAATTCTTTAATCTTTTTCGAGATCAAATCGATTATGAGGATGACAACAGGAGGACTTTTAGTTACGTTCGAAATCGGCTTAACAACTTTAAATCTGAGGAGATTTTAGAAAAGTTATCTATACCCATTCACATATATACTAGCTTTAATCATAGTTATAATATTGTGTGGTTGTGTTAAAATAATGGATCTTCTAGTACTAAATAAAATAAGCTTTTGCATGATGTGCAATCAAGTGTTTGAAGACCATTGAACCAATTATCATTTGGTTGTACTCACAACTATATCCTTGTAGGATATGGTAAGGGGTGCAAATCAAGATGATGCCTTAGCTCAAGCTCTCCGCGAAATGACTGAGGCCTTACGTGAGACTAGGTCAGGGCCTCTTGTTTCACCTAAACTAAGTGAAAAAACTCGGACGATGACTATAATCCGAGAATTTCATCGCTATGACCCTCTAAAGTTTAAAGGAACTACAAATCCCCTCGAGGCTGAGAACTGGTTAGCTGATTTGGAGAAGCAAATGGACTTCTTACGTGTGGATGATATGCTTCGAGTGGACCTTACTGTGTACTTACTCACTGAGGAAGCCAATCATTGGTGGTCATTGACTAAGCGCACAAAAGAGGTACGTGGAATGACATGGCCAGCATTTAAGCAAATATTTTTAGAGAAGTACTTCCCACTTGCCTCACGGAACAACAAGATGGGAGAATTTCTACAGCTCACTCAGAGGAATATGACGGTAGCAGAATATGAAGCAAAATTTGAGGAACTGTCACGCTATGCTCCACAACTCGTCGCCACAGAGGAACTTAAGGCTTTCAAATTCCAAGAAGGCTTGAGGCCTGGTATCCGTAGTAGAGTTGCACCTTTTCTACTTACTAGTTTCGGGGGAATTGTCGAACGAGCACTGGTCGTCGAGCGCGAGCATGAGGAATCCCAGAAAATCCATGCTAGGAAGAGAGACAACAATAGGAAGGATTCCTTCAAGCGACAAAGGCCAAATCCAACTCTGGGACAGAATACACAAGATAAGAATGGGGATAACTCCCAGCCGAAGAAATGTTACGAGTGTGGTCAGGCTGGACACATCCGCAAACACTGTCCTAGACTTAGACAACAACAACCTCAACAAGGTCAAGGAGGCCAGTATTCGAGGCCCAATCAGCAGCAGCAACAACAACGACCTCAGAACCAACAGAGGCCAACACAACCCAACCAACAAGGAAGGGCATTTGCGGCAGTCCAAACTGATGATGACGTGGATAATGCAGTAGTGGAAGGTACACTTCTTTTGTTTAATTCATGGGCAAAAATCTTATTTGACCCTGGTGCCACACACTCTTTCATATCGACTCAATATGTTATATTATTAGGACTAGAGTCCGAACCTCTTAAATCCTCTTTATGTGTAACTACCCCAATAGGGAGTGTATGCTTGAATCGTGTATGTCGAGCTTGTGTTATTCGAATTGCCGATCAGGAACTCGTAGGGGACCTGATCGTTTTAGGGATGACAACCTTTGATGTCATCCTGGGTATGGATTGGCTTGCAACATACCATGCTATATTTGACTGTTTTAAGAAGAGAGTGACCTTCTCTTCTCGAGAAGGTGTCACATTTCAGTTTGATGGTGCGAGAAATTCACTCAACTCTCTCACCTCTTTGGGACACCATCACCAGAAGTCGAAACTCCTTTGTAGTTTAGGCTTCCTCGCTCAGCTAGAACTAAGTGATGATAAGAACGATACCATCACTAAGCGTATCCCGGTGGTCGAAGAATTCATGGATGTCTTTCCTGAAGAGTTACCAGGATTACCTCCAATACGAGAGATGGAATTCATAATCAAACTTCTTCCCAGGATGACACCGATCTCCATGCCACCGTACAGGATGGCACCTATTGAACTTAAGGAGCTGGACAAACAATTATTAGAATTAAAGGAACGTGGTTTTATTAGGGAGAGTACCTCATCTTGGGGTGTGCCCGTTCTATTTGTTAAGAAGAAGGATGGAACTCTCCGCTTGTGCATCGACTATCGACGACTAAATCAAGTAACAGTTAAGAATAAGTACCTACTACCAAGGATTGACGATCTATTTGACCAGCTTAAAGGAGCACAATACTTTTCAAAGATCGACTTAAGGTCTGGATATCACCAATTACGGGTACGGGAGGA